>JASUUG010000657.1:0-73386 GCA_030449905.1 Luvunga scandens
CACTATCATGATACTGCGTGTAACTTTCATCGCATCCATCGGCGTTTCGTCACCGTCTGATCTGATCACGTTCCCGCCATCAGGATTCTATTCACACCTGACGAATCAAAACGAAACAAATCAGCGTCAAACATTCATTCAGATCTATTTTCGTTACACTTTGTTTACTGCATGTGCCCGTCAGGTTTACTAAACTACAAAAATTAGTTTAAAACTAATTCGTGATAAAAATAATCTGAGCCGTATGATCGAAATAAAAGTTATGATTAGTTTCATTTCATGATTTTTTGTTCATTTCACTTTAATATAGTACTGTTTGTTCATTAAAAAGGCGCGGCCGGCTTATTGCGTACCCTTGCCGGAACTTGACCGGAAACTGAAAGTGGAGTGCTTTCGTAGCTTGCCGAGCCTCCGACTCGGGCCGCGGCCCGGCCACGGTGTCGTCCCACAACTGGTCAAGTAAACCCATCGCGCACTTTCGCAAGACCAGCGTATTATATGGAAACCTCACACACTCGCTGTCTACACTCTCGCTTAAGCCTCGATAGAGGGAAGAAGAGGGGAGTAGTGAAGGTATTTAATGCCGAGACTAACATTAAACGTCGAACAAGTCTATATTAAAAGCCGAGCAGTTTTGATGGGGTGGATGGAGATCTGGGCCGTTGATCAGCTCTGCAACTGGAGCGATGACGTGGTAAGTAGATTGAAGAGCACGTTATAAAGATAAGATCGATTTGACAGGTCGGGGACCCATTGACTCGGAGTTCTCATACAAGGACCGACACGTGGCGGATGAAGATATGACAGAGGGCTTATCACGTGACGGGTCCGTTCCGTCCAGAATGCTCCTTGCAGCACACTTTATCTATTTGGGGCTTTACTAATGTCCTCGGATTTTGTTACTATTACTCTATAGACCGGCTTAGTGTCTCCCCTTGGTCTTTTAAATGGCCGCCATTGTCTTTGTAATTACATTGAACGGACTAGGTTCTTTAAGATTCTCAGCCGCCACAGACACTTTTGCTGCTTTGCATGGATATCAATTTCGAGAAATAACATTTGGGTACCAAAACTTTTATTATTCATCAATGAAGGACACAGTATTTTTCCCTCCCTCCAATGAAACTAAGTATACATTAATGAGACGAACAATCGTAAGAAAACATAACGAAGTTGAGAGCACAGGAGGAGCTTCTTCTAGCCAAATACAACAATTTGGCTTTGGCAATGCTAATTTAGACAATTTGTGGACCACTAAATCACAAAATGTGGAGATAAATTTAAATACAACATTAACGACATCCTTAATTAGATCTTAAATCTCGTCAACCACCCATCCAATCTTGCTCCAACTTTTGAGCTTGCCAACGATCAGCCTAATCACATTTTACGAATCCGACTCAATAATTAAGGGATAAAGCTCCAGTAATTTGGCCATCTTTACAACTTCATAAATAGCAAGTGTTTCAAAAAAGTCAACGGCATCGTTCTCTCCAAGTTGCTACAACCATGACTCCTCCTTGAGAGTTCTCTACAATTACTCCCAGGCCAACCAATCCTCTACCATAATTTACAGCCTAATCACAATCAAGGACATAGGTTGTACAAGTGCATCAAATATGTTACAATCTACTGTGAATCTTATCGAGAATTTGTAAATACGTATGCTTACAGGTTGTGGCGGACTATAAGGTCTATTTAATATAGCTCAAAAATCTCTACTTACTAAATATGAAATTTCTATTTTTATACTAAAGATATATCTATTCTGAATAATATTTGTTGTGATATATGGCATATCTACCCAACTATCTTTATCTATATTTACGAAAGATCTCATTTCTCTTTTTAAATTGCTTAAATCCATCCAAATTCCAAGTTACCGATTGTGTAATAGTGTAAATTCAATCGTAAATATAAAGTTACAAGTTGTGATGGTCTATGCCGCTCTAAATTCCAATAATATTAAGAGGTTGCTTTCGAAATTTCAGTCGTGGGGTCAGGGCCTTGATTGCTACAAGCACAAACTTTATCTTTATATGAGGAAAAGTAAACATAAAGAGGATACGGCGATTCAACTATATATAATTCACGTCTCATGAGTATGATTAATCTGACCCATATATCTTATAGATAAGCAGAAGTCATTGTATTAGTCCCTGGTATTTTTTGGAATTTAGAGGCATAATTTTATGAAGCTTATCAATTCCTCTTTTACGATTTTTAGAACAATAATGGATTTAGGAGAGCATAGATCAGAGGCAATATACAGAACAAACATACTTTTTATATTCTTATTACAAAAAAATAAAAACTTTTGTGTTCAATCCTCTATAGTTTTTTTTTTTTTGTTTGATGTTGTTCTTTTCTTATTACTTTCTGGTTATTAATTATATAACGATAATCATTTTATTTATGTTTTTTTCTGTTTCTTTTTTAAAGTGTATACTGGGTTAGGATTAGGAACGTAGGATCCAACCAACATTTATGGATCAAAGGCCCAGTTAAATCCAATATGTTTCGGATCAAATAGTAAGCTATTCGGATATCGGGTACCATATTCACTTGACTTTGCCTTCTGCCTCCTAAATTCAACTTCTCAATCCGACCTGGGCTCTCTTGGCGAGATGTTAAGCATCTAAATCGAGCTATCAAACTGATTATGAAGAAAAGGGTTTATGGATTCTCCATTTTTGTCCTGTTTTTCAATCTGCTAATCACCTTTTCTCATGGTAAATCGCCTTTCTCTTTCTCTTTTAGTTTTCTTTCCGTTTTTGACAATTTTTCGTTTTGGCCACTTTATATTATTCCTGCATCGATTTTGAATCAAACGCTTTTTGGGTTTATACGCAAAATCATTGCTTGGCTCGTGTCTGTGTGTGTGTGTGTGGGGGGGTGTTAGTGTTTAATTTCTTTATCAATTCTTTGTTTTGGTGTTAGAGAAAATGAAATAAAAAACGAGAATTAATATATGTTAATTATTAGTTTTTTTGTGTTTTGGTTTTCACTTGAACTGAATATGATGGTTGCTTTAACAGCTCATCTGAGTGAATTTTATTTACCTGTTCTACATCATCAATGCACTGAAAGATGAAAGACTAATCGGTTATTCTTGTTAAACTTTCAAAGGCACCAGACAGCTTCTGGTTAACGTGTTAAACCAGGACAATTTTCTGGTGATGCGGTAATTGTTTCTGTTCTTGCATGGTAATGCTTTGATGTTGGTTGTACGCCATTGACATTAAACTTTAGTAGCTTGTGTATGTGGGCGAGGATCTTATTCTCTGTGAAGAAGCCTGAAAGTAGAAATTTAGATATGCATACCTCCACTCAGAATGAAATTTGTGAAAGTTAATCTTCATGGCTTTCAGGAGTATAAATTTCTGTTTTATTATGGAATAGTACAATAATTGGTGTAAAACTCAGGCATACACCATGCTCCAGTTGAACTGTGTTGAAGCCTTAAAAAGCCAGCACATAACTAGGGCCTTAGTCTCTATTTGGTTATTTGGTTGGCATTTTTCAGTCATTAGTCAGTCTGGACGCTGTGCTGGTATATATATATGGGATTAAGTCTGTGATAGCTTCAATCGTTGGTTGCTAAAGATTTTTGTTGTGATGTATTTGTTTGTATATCCTGCTTTTAAATTCCTTAATTATATGCCTGTGCAGGAAAACTTAATGGAGTATGCATCTCTCAGGGTGGTCGGTTTGCACCATTCTCATCTGAAGGAAAACCTCCAAAAAGGGCAAGTAAGGGACATAGCGATTTGACCCTTTGTAGGGTTTTTTAAAAAAAGACCTGTTGTGATGCTGCCCAGACACATCCTGCTTTGATATCCATTAGGAAGCTGGCTTTAACAGGGGAGGCCAACCAAGAATGCTTGCATCTATGGGAATTATTGGAATGCTCTATTTGTGATCCAAGTGTTGGTGTTCAACCTGGACCCCCTCTTATATGTGCTTCTTTCTGTGAGAGAGTTTACCAGGCTTGCTCTAATGCTTACTTCTCCATGGATGCTAAGACACAGGTATGCAGCCGATGTCTTGAGTTGTGGATTGTAATCGTAAAAGTCTTGGGTTTGTTGCACTTTTGGATACTCCTTAGTCATACACCTGGGAGTTTTTTCCTGCTAAACTTGCGTTTTAGGCTAGGGACAAAATTTTTGTAAGACCCTTTCTTTCTCTCTCTCTTTGGAAAAACCATGTGATTAGTGGGGAAAGTATACTTATTTGAAATCGACTGGGGCTTTCGTTATCAAGAAAGGTTCAAGTGCTACTGGATTCGCTATGTGAACTAGTGCATTAACCATATCATTGCAGTTTTTTGTGCCTGTGTGCTGATATTGTAATTTATCTATGCAGTTTTTAGAAAATCAGAACTTTGAATATTGCATTCGAATGCTTGACAAAATAAATATCCTGATGCACATTTCACTTGCTAGGTTCTAGCACCATGTGGAGTAAACGACTTTGTTTGTGGTAGAGCTGCAGAATGGGTGTCTAATGGCACAGAACTTTGCCATGCTGCAGGTTTTGCTGTTAAACTACCTGATGACGGATATATTGATGTGGAAGAAACATCTTGCTATGGTGGTAAGGCAAGTCTGGATAAGATTGCTGGTTTTTGGAGTGCATCACGATCTGAAAGGCCACAGAAAGATAAGAATATAGGAATATTAGAAGATTTTCAGCAGTGGGTGCAAGAAATGCAATTTAGTGAAAGAGTTTATTGGGCAGTGGGAGGGTTGGTTCTCACAGCAGGTTTATTGTTTGTCAGGTCAGATTACTATCTTGCTGCTGGTTTTATGATAAAAGATTAGGTGTTTGCTTGTTTGTTCTCCTCTTCAATTGAGCATTTTTATTGCTGTATATAGCTTTCCAAGTAACTACCTTTTACTTTATATTTCTTGATAATTTATAGCTTGATATAGGCCTAATTATTTATAATTGAGCTTTTCAGCATATAGCTTTTCCAAGTAAATAGCTTCTTCACTAAAAGCTACCTTCATATGCAGCCGTGCTATTGATTTGCTGATGAATCTGGAATAAAGCTTGTGTCTGATCTCTTCAATGTCATTTGGTTGCTTTTGTGATTGATTTTTCCTTTATAGGTTTGGATGATATTTTTTTCTTTTCAACAATCCAGTAAAAGGAGAAGCCATAGTCAGCGCCAAAAGCTAGCAGCAATTCAACGCACTGCTAGGAAACTGGAAGGAAAGATGAACCAAGCATCATCTCCTGTTAGTCGGGGAAATAGGAAAGGAAGTCGAAGATGAATGTCTGCTTGTATCCAAACATAATTTATCCATGTTGATCACCAGTTTTCTGATGAATTTATCATGATGTACATTAATGAGTTTTTATTTTCTTTCTCAGGTCACAAAAAGTAGATAATGTATTAGTCAGGGATTGTATATTCAAGTCGTTTAAGATCTTGATTCAATTTTTGAGAACCTTGTTGAATGTTGGAGAATAAATTTCTCTTACCGTATGCAATTGAGAGTTCCAAGATTGGTAGGATTACTCACGTACAATAACTAAGCCGTTCAATGAAAATCAATTATCAAGGAGAGACTCTTTGCCGTCAGTAATGCCTTCAAGAATATTAATAGGCATTTGGGCAAAAAGTGAAACCCGATCAAGCATAAATTGCACAATATAATGTACAAATACTCCGTATACAAGTATCAAGTCAGGCCATCCTCAAATCATTCTCACACGAATCAGCTGTTACAAGAAGAGATCAAAGGATGTGAAATGCAAAGATTCCTGTTCCTCCATAGAAGATAGCTTGTGAATAATTTACAGATTCTTTTTTTTTTTTTTCATAATACTTTTCATTGCTATTAACCTGTGATCTTAAAGACGGCACACTGCTTTTCAAAACCCATTATCTTGACAGGATCAAAAAATTTAGCGTGAATCGAGCTTCCCACATCTCCTATTTGAACTAAAATAAATCTCCAGAAACCCCTTATGGCACTTCAAATCCTCCCAGTTTTAGGGGGCTGTTCAAACAATGGCAAGAGTAAGGAATAGATTCTTAACCGATCCAATCATATATATTAGAGTTCTAGTAATATGATAAGATGGAAACAAGTATCTAATTATGAATGTATGTCCACGTATAATATATAAAAATTGTTCTTTGGAGCATGTTTTAAGTATCAACAATAATATTAATGAGTGATAAAAGAAGTAAAACAATGTACACCATACCTTTTTAAGAGGTGATTTTGAATTAGAAGAACTTGGAAGAGATTTATCAGCAGGCTTCAATATCTCAAACGAACACACTAGGCTTTCGTTGACACTCAATAGAGCACCTGCGTTGTCAAACTCCCCTCCATAGTTTGGAGCAGAAAATATTGTAACCAATCTTCGTTTAGCAAAAAATTCGTATCCATCCTCCACGACCTGCAATTTAACCCAGAAAATTCCTTAATTTGGATGGTCAAATGGAGTAATTATCAGGCGCTTTTTGGGAAGTCTGCTGGTAAATGGTCTGGGTAGTGCGTTATGTGAAGTGCATCAGAATCAAATCTCCCATCATCTTTTGAGGGCTTAAATACTATCACAAAATTCAGCACAATTTGACTTTGCAATGTAGAAACTATAATTAATCTTAGCTGTAGGAACATGGTATAATCAATGAGAAGTTAGGATAATATGATTAATAGCCAGAACAAATATGTAAAATTATCCCAATAATGCAACCAGATATTTCCTGTAGTTAACCATTAGTATTGGGCGCTAATCCATGATATATAATACACCTACAAGAAACCCTGACAATTCAAGGATCCTAACCGAAACCTACAGAATCATAAAAATGGCTGACAAAAGGAAACCTGAAAACCAAGAATGTCTTCAATTGCATGTACTTTGCGCAAAAACATGCTATTGTAAATGAGTAATCAGCATGCTCAAAATGAAAGTGTCTCACCTGATGACCACGGCAAATGAGATCAAGGTCATTCTTATCCAAAAAGTCAGCAACTACATCTGCTCCAAAGGTACACGAAACACCTCGGTCGCTATCTGCCCAGCCCTCAATGTTAGCATCAGGATCAGACCACAGCAGATCACAGAGAAGACCATTATCAGGAATATCAGTAGGCCTAGAGATATCCCTTATTTGATCCAAATTTTCCAACTCTGGAGAAAGTCCCCCATGCATACAAAGTATCTTCTCGTTAATGAGTGCAGCCACAGGCAAGCAATTAAAGCAGTCAGTAAATATTTTCCAAAGCCTAACATTAAATCTCCTCTTGCACTCATCGTAAAATCCATAAATCCGATTGATCTTAGCATCTTCATGGTTTCCCCTCAAGAGATGAATTTTATCCGGATATCTTACTTTGTAGGCCAGAAGTAAACATATTGTCTCCAAACTTTGCTTGCCACGATCCACATAATCCCCAAGAAAGAGATAGTTTGCAGTAGGAGGGTACCCACCATGTTCGAACAGTCTGAGGAGATCTTGATACTGACCATGTACATCACCTGCAAAAGGCTTCCAATATTAAAAACACTAGATTCAAGGGCAAATGAAGGATAAATGGAAATGAGCAAACAATTGACAGGTTTTCAGGCTTCAGGTAACATTATCCAAATAAATAATTATAAAGACAACACCAATACAACAGTTAATATACAATCTCTTGGTAATAAAAGACCATCCAATCAAGAATGGACACATAAAGTACATGCCTAGAATCAATTTTATGCATACTCAGATAAGAGTTGTTCCCCAATTCCATATCAATCATACCAAATTACCAGAAAAACTGAAAATTTTGATCACAATTTTCCATCAATGAGTGATCTCATCATATTCTCGCCCAAGACAGACCCAATAATACAAACAACCACAAACAAAAAGAATACAATTGCATGATTCAAGATCAAAACAAATGCTAAAATTCCAAGGTATATTGAGAGAGAGCTCACCACAGATGCGAATGGGAGCTTCAACCTCAACAAGATTGGGTTGAGAAAGGAAAATTTGGCGGGCGTTGACACAAAGCTGGCGGATTTCACTCTCGGAAAGCTGCACTTGCTTGCCTCCTCTGCCCTCCAACAGCCTCCTTATTATATCATCCAATACTACTTTATCCATCATTCCTTCCATTGTCATCATTCTTTATATACACACACGGGCACACAGAGAACTAATCAAGATTCAATCAAATTCAAAAGGGTAAGCAAAATATTAGGCAAAGCTCAAGATGTTTTATTGAGTCAATAAAGATAAGGTCAATAATGAATCACACGCTCAAAATTTTCAAGAGAAAGGAACAATCTTGAATTGTTGAATTAATAGAAATAGATCAAATAATCAACTTTTCAACAAGATGGGGGATGAAAGAGAAGAGATATAAATAGACACAAAAGGGTTGTTGCATTGAAAATAAAGAAAAATGAAACAAAAAGCCATCTTTTTAGATAGAGGGAGACAGAAATAGAGTCAACAAAGAGAAAGAAAATAAATGAATTTATATCATATGTTGGAATTTATGACTTCAATGGATCCAGAAGCCAAATTATAGACATGGTTAATCAAGAAAAATAAAAATGGATCAAAATGAAAATTGAAAAGATATTGAAGCCCTGCGAGAAACAAATGAAGGATATGGGTTGTCATCTTATTTATGTACTATCCTACAGTTAAAAGAAGAAATCCAAATGGGTAAAGTTTGAAATCTTCAAAGGCAAGACAGACGAAGCCAATGATGATGTACACATGGAGAGATTTCGCTTGAGCATGTGAGATACACAATATAGAGATATTTATTTATCGGTTTATGTGCATCACGTATTTGCGTACATGCGTTTAAGATTCTGATCTTCAGCGGACCGCGTTGTTTGAAAGTCCTAGCATTTCTTTTATTTCATAAAAAAAAAAAATAATGATGGCTAATCGGATACCTGTCATTTCTCTGAAGCAACTGGCAATATCAGTATGTCATGCCGTCTATTGTGTGTATGGTATTACGACAAAATTATTGAAAACTACGATAAAAGATTTGAGATTGGTAACAAATAATAAGAGGGGTTGTACCAATACATGTATATACCGGATGTACTGTAGTGTTGCTGTCGTATTTGATATGATAAGTAATTGAAAGCCACGTTGGTTTTGGTCGGCCAGGTAATGCATGAACGAAATATCAGGAGCTGAGTCCATGATCTCCATTATTTTAGATACATGGATACCACGCACACAAGCCCTGGATTTCATTATTCAATTCAGGTGGATCATCTATAACATGGGAAGGAATCAAAATAATAAAAAATTAGTTAGTTGTGAAAGGGATAAAACTTGCGTCTGGATTCTTAAATGGAATCTGGGGTGTCGTTGTTTTGTGTTGACTGAGTTAAGATAATGAAAGATTAGGTGATTTCATCGTCCATTTTCAGGTACTTGAGAATGTTGAATGGGACAATCTATGTTAAAATATTGACTTGTTACTCTTATGATCTACGTATTCACATTGTGAGGTATAATACCTATGGTACAATGGTTACAATATCAAAAATTTAAATATAGTATTCTCATAATATCGTACCTCATAATAGAAAAAGTAATTTTTAAATTATCAAAAAATTAATAAAATCTAACCATAAATGTATTTAGATTGTGGAATACAATACCTTTGAAGTAGTGCAGTAGCAATCTTAAGCTTATACAATTTTCCCATAAAATTTAGATGAAAAGGAAAGAATAGAAAAATTATCAGTCATATATCCTTAAATTGTTTTGGTGTCAAAGATACTACAATGTTCTCAAATTGTATTATTCATCTCCTCTAAATTTACAATTTGTATTATTTGTCCACCAAATTATTAGTTTCTGTTACAGTTGTATTTGGATTGGTTGAGTTCAAATGAAATTTTGCAGCATTATGTCTATAAACACGTTTAAAACATTCTCCCAATTGAGTCAAATTACTTACTTTTGGGATGCAGTTTGTACACTCAACAACCCAGAATCCTTTTCTGTTTTGTTATTGTTTTTTTCTTTTGCCCCTTCTTCAAACTCATTATTTTAAACACCAAAGACGCCTTCCTTTGACCAAATAAAGTATCTGTATGTTAAATGGTAAGTTTTTGGTTAGGTAGCATAATGACATGTTTTACACTTCTGCAACAAAATGGATAATTTCATTCGCAAGTTATATTTGAACACGTTATTTGATTAAACAACTAACAGTAAAGACTCACTAAAGACTTTGCAAAAATGACTCGAAAAGTGTACCGAATTATGAAATGCTGACTTTAATAAAGTGATTGAAGCTCATTACAGTACAGTTTAATGACAGTATATACGTGATTATGCTTAGCATAGCTTCTATTAGATTTGTAGCTTTTGTTCTGAAATCTTGTACGGTATCACAGTCCTTGACTTGATCAAGAAATTCAAGCCCCCTATCCTGGAGATCAAAATCCTTAAGGATGGCAATTCCAGAAGGCAGAAACTAAGGAGGATGTTTACGATGTTAACATTTTAGCCTATATAAGCTCAATGCAGGAATGGCAAGTTCAAGCTAAAAGCTGGTAACCAGGAGTTTCACTGATTTTCAGATTCAGCCACTATAATTCCGAGTGTTGTTTGCCCGAGAATTTGATTTGGTTGCAGGTAGAATTTGGCAGTAGCATGCTGCTTATATTGGTTTCTCACTGATATTCCAAAAATGGAGTTTGACCCTGAGGGGGAGGTCTTTTGTGGGGCCCACAGCCCCCGATGAGAGATCACCACACAGTCGCGCTCTAGATCAGATCTCTTCTGAAAGTAATCGCCATGGTGTCGTGCGCGCACGGGCAAGGTGAAAGAACTGCAATGGCCATCACATGATATGGCAGACTCAAATTTATACACGTATCCCTCCAACAGCTTATTTGGAAGAACCAAGGCCAATAAAAACACCAAGAAATCCAATAGGGTAACGATCAAATGGTGTAAGTGGGCTTTCTTCATCACTCAATTGATAAATGTCAGCTAGGTTACAATTTAAAAAGGTGACGCATTTCCTTACCTGTGCCCGCACTTTGTGAAGGTAGTATCATAGGAAAGTGAACATGTGAGGCCTTCATTCCACCAAAACAACAAAATAAAAACAAGAAAAAGAAATAACTTGTCCCTACGGCAAGGGCAAGAATCGACTTTAAGCTCATCAATAATCTACAATCTGTCCTACATCTTTGCAATTTCTAAGTTGTTCTTACCTTTTTCAGAAGTAAGAAAAAGAAGAGGACTTTGCAAAATCAAACTTCAGACCTTAGTTGGTGTCCTATGCCCAATCTAGTCAACGTAAAGCTGGAGTAAGATTTGGCAGTAAAGAGTTGACCCATGTCTAAAAATTGGGGCACGCCTTGATATCGATATTATTTACAACTATTTGTCAACCAATCGTTTAATGAATTTTGAGGCACTGATTGGTATTTGATATGTCCAAAAGCTGTGCGACTCCAACAAAAACAAGTCTAGAATCTGCAGAAGAACCACAGTGTTTTTCAGTTATTTCCAGAAAGTAGATTCAGAATGAGGTCCACGAATGTCAACCGTACAAAGCTATTAACAGATAAGAGAAACTACTCTTTTAAAAATTTTGAAATTACTTCTAAGAACCACCGTACAAAGTTTATCTTTTTGTTTCAAATGAAACTCTAGCATGAGTTAAGCCTTTTTTCTTGCATTCTTCCCAGAGGATACATCTCATCTACTCATCAAACATTGCGAAGGGTAAACAGAATACCAGTCAGACAGAAAAGACACAACAATACCCATCACATGTTCATCCTTAAAAACTGTCAACGGTCAGAAACAAACACACCCCAAGGCTACAGTGACAGATTCAGACTAACAGCGTTCGAGAAACTTTCAATTGTCTCCAAGTCGTTCTGTTTGCGTTCCTTTCTTTAACAGCTAAAAGCACAGAGAAATAAATGCGTGCCTTCTAACTTTATCACTAAGACGTTACCCAAATCAAGTCTACTTCGGCTTAGCTAAACAGTTCAGAGTAGACAAATGGTAAAGCTTTTGTATTTAGGTTAATCAAAAGTAGGACCTCAGTTCTCCAATTTCAATACCTTCCTCCTCTTCTCTTGCAATCAAATGAAAATTAGTGAAAAAATTTTGAGAACGCGATCTTGCACAGTTTTATCAATAAGCAAGAAATGAACCGAACAACATACTAACCAGACTTCTTGTAATGATATAGGCAATAACTTTTAATCACAAATCAAACTGCCCTGAAAACTCTTACCACATTGTTTAAATTATTTTATCCGTTTCTGACTATAACTAAGTATTGTTACAGTGCCAACATTTAACCAGGAGAAACCAAGAAACTATCACACACTAGAGAAATAATTGCATAAAAAAGAACAAATTTATCAGAATATGCAAATCCCACTTCCATTAATGACTATTAAACACAAATCCACAATTCAATATCCCAACAAAACAATTAAACTATTCAAATGCATTACTATGAGGAAGAAACTAATAGATTTGTTCTAATCTTCCTCGTATTCTCACCATTGCAATTCAACCCACACCCACACTGAGGACACTCTTCAAAATTATCAACAGGAAAGCCAGCACCAGCAATCCCAACAGAGAAATCAAGTGTATCGCCATGTATAGAGACCTCAACAATATCAACCCACATGAAGAAAAGCTTCACGCTCACACCCTCTAAGTTCGAAAGCTTGCCTTTTGTAATGTACCCTTTAATGGTTGGCTCGTACTTGAGTTGATACGACCCTTCAAGAGAGAAACTGCAGGAACCACTAAAGTAAACAGAGAATTTGCCTGTTGATGATTCAAGATCATAGCCGATAACCCCTTTGGGGAGAATCCCAATGGGGAAGTTGAAGGATTTTAGAACTTCATACGCTGTTGGTTCATTGGCAAAAGATGGTGTTAATGTGATTAAAAGAATTAAAAGGCAGAGAATTTGTGGGAAAAAGTTGAATCGTTTGGAGAAAAATAAATCAAAAACCATTTTTTCCTCCTCCATGTTTGTCTCTTTTTTCTGGTAATTGCGTGTTTGATCTCTCTTTTCTTCTATATTTTGTATTGCAATACCGAAGGACGGTTGGAACGAAGGGGCTTGCCCCATAACTGTTACTGTGTTGTTCATTCCGATTTGTGTGGGAGTAAATTGGACCGAGGTGGGCGTGATAGGACCCAATGGGCTTCAAATGGGTAGATACCACAAAATTCCAATTTTGTGACACCAATTAGTATCTGTCGATGAGTCCAGGGCGTAGTGAGAATTTAAAAGAATTATCTACTTGGAACGTTAAACTATCATCCGAAGTTTTCTGATCTATCTCAACTTTTAAAAATCATTGTATTACGTTAGGATTTAACTTCTCTCATGAAATTTAACTTGAGAAAAGTTGAAATCACAAGAAAATTCTAATCCTTTTAAGACTGCAACTAGCAAAAAGCAACCGAAAGTTAACATGTTTCATCACCATTGGTTTGGATCATAAACATGCGAGCACTATATATAAAACCGCACCTTCGAAGATTTTTTTGCTGCACTTGAAAGCAGAGAAAGCACGGAAAACACTTTATAAAAGCAACAAAAACAAACCCAGAGAAAGCGCAAAAACAATGAAGATCAAGAACAAAGCATTAGTCATTATGCTTTTCTTTGCTTTAGGTAAGATGGGTTCTTACTATATCTTCTTTTGTTTTGTTAAGAAACCCCCTCTTATTCTATTTGGTTTTGTTTATGTTGGGTCGAGTTACCCAAGTCCAAATTGTATTAGTTTAGGTAATTAAGCAATTAAAAGAAACATGAAAGGGATAAATAAAATTTGTCATTATATTTACCTATATAAAGAACATAAAGTGGCGGTAACCCTAGTTAGTGTATGACACAAAAGACGAGAGAAGAACAGAAAGAACAGTGGAGGCTGTTACAGTTTAGGAACAAGATTTTAATCTTTAATTAGGTGATCAGAATACGAAATTAACTCTGTTTTCTTCCAAATTTTGAGGGTAAGTTCTTGGCATCGCCTTTTATAATCTTATTGGTCTTGATTTTTATTTTATCATCCCGTTGGCTATTATTTGAGATACCCACTTGTTAGAGAAATAAATATTAGGCTGTTACTATAAGCCAGAGATATTGAGATTCTTAATGTTCTTAGCCTCTAGTATAATCTACAGAAGAATTTGTGCTGTAATCTCATTAATATAGTGAAAAATTTTATTGGAATATGGTCCCATGGTTTTTCCTACTTTGAGTTTTTCATGTAAAAATCTGTGTCTCTTTTGGTTGGTTTATTGCTTTAGATTTTATTGGATTATTTTTCTGCCTATTTATTAGTGGTATACATCTTATTTTTATCACACAAAGAGGAAAAGAGTTTGTTTCTGTTTAATTCGTAGTTACTTGTGTAAATCCCTTTCCTAATAGTTTATGCTTTGTTTCATGCTTTGTCTTTCTTTTTTTTTTTTTACAGTTTTCTTTTGGTTGAATTTTGCTTAAACTTTTCCTTTTTTTTTTTTTAAAAAAAATCTTCTAGAATTCTCATTGGCTTTAACTGCAACTAATGATACAACGAACTGGTTAGCTTTAGCTGCGGTGCATGATACAACGAACATAGTGATTGGTATTGATATGGGGACTACAAATTCTTGTGTGAATCTGTATAGAGATAGTCATGTAGAGATTATAGCGAACAATCAAGGGAATAAATTCACTCCATCATGGATTGCATTCACTGATTTTGATCGTCTGATTGGAGAAGCAGCCAAAAATTAAACGGCTCTCTACCCAGAGCGCACCATCTTTGATGTTAAACGCCTCATTGGAAAAAGGCAAGTAACACTCTCTGTTTTCTTTATTCTATTTTTTTGATCTTATACCAGTTCGGGTGTGTTTAGAAGCGTGCTTTTGCTGCATCCATATGTGAATTTAAAGAATAAAAAATGAACTTGGTTTTCCATGTTAGCGTAGGTTTATATGGTTGTATAAAGTTATTTTTAAGTAATACTCTAGAAATGGCTCTTACTCGAAAGTGCTTTCTCGAAAAACATTTCTAATACACTGGTGTTCAGCTTTGTGCTTTTGGTTTGGTTATGATCCTGTAGGTTTTATGGTGCTGGGGTGCAAAGAGACATAAAGTTCTTGCCTTATAAGATTGTGAACAAAGATGGCACGCCTTATATAATTATATTCAAGGGAAAGTGAAATGAGAGACTACAGTATTTAGCCTTGAGGAGATCAGTGCTATGATACTACAAAAGATGAAGAAACAGCTGAGGTATTCTTGGGGATGAAAATTAAAAATGTTGTCTTTACCGTTGTCGATATATATTCAATTTCTATATGAATAATTTAACATTCTTGTTCTATTTGCATATATTGTAGTTTAATATATGGGTGTCTTTTAGCTTATTTCAATGATGTACAAAGGCAGGCAACGAAGGATGCAGGCATCATGGTCGGGCTCAATGTCGCTTGGATAATCAATGAACCTACAGTTGCGGTTATTTCCCATGGTCTAGACAAGAAAAGGGGAGAGAAGAACATTTTGGTTTATGATCTTAGTGGCAGTACATTTGATGTTAGTATCTTGACTCTTGATAATGGTGTGTTTGAGGTTCTTGCCTCTAGTGAAGACACTCACCTGGGAGGAGAGGACTTTGATTATAGAGTCATAGACTATTTCATTAAGTTGATTAAGAAGAAGTACAGTAAAGATGTTAGGAAGGATAACAAGGCTCTCCGGAAACTTCGAAGGGAATGCGAGAGGGCTAAGAGAGCTTTGAGTAGCGAACAACAAGTTAAAATTGAGATTGAGTCACTCTTTGACGGTGTTGGTTTCTCAGAGCCATTGACAAGAGCAAGATTTGAAGAGTTGAACCTGGATTTATTTAAGAAGATTATGGGGCCAGTGAATAAGGCATTGGGAGATGTTGGATTGAAGAAAACTGATAATCATGAGATTATACTTGTCAGAGGAAGTACTCGAATCCCTAAGATTCAGTAATTATTGAAGGATTTCTTTGACGGGAAGGAGCCCATAAGGGTGTTAATCTAGATGAAGCTGTTGCACATGGTGCAGCAGTTCAGGGTAGAATTCTTAACGGTGAATAGGGTAAAGGTAAAACATTCGGTACACAATTTATGTGTCATTATCAATTGATAACTTTATAAAATGAGAGTTATCTATAACACTTTTAGACTTAAATAAAGGTAATTTAGAGAGTAAATGACATGTTTTAAATTGCATTTTAGTTACATTTGACTTATTTATTTATCTTTAGTCAATTCTTTATAAATTAAGTTGTTTTAGAATGAATTGTGTGCTTAATTTTAGGCAACTGGAAGTGCAATCTCAAGAAAGGAATGCTGTGCAATGGGCTTGCAAAAATGAAGAAATGAATGGATTGCAGAAAAGTGAAAATGAGTTTGAAATAGTGCATATGATATAGCCGTTGTAGCAATCCTGGAGCAATCAAGAGAAGAAAAAAAATCTTGTGCGAATTTCAGAAAAATTACGTGATCTACAGTTTCCAAATATGAAATATGCGTGCCCTTGACATCTAATTGCCTTAGTTTTCGATTATAAAAGAAAGCAAACAAAAAAGAAAAGAGAGAGAGCTGTCATTCATAAGAAAAACTTAGAAAAGAAAAAGAAAGCAGCAAAGGAACAGAAAAATTCCAAGGCTGCAAAGAAGATTTCAAGCGTGAGGAAAAGGAAATAGAGAATTCAGAAGGGCAATTCATTTCTAACTTATTATTTCTTGTTTATTTGATTCATAATGATGTATATGCTGGCTGAAACAATTTTTATTTTTATTTTGAGACAAATTATGAATTGATTTTATTTGTGGTTGAGTGATAAATAAGCTCGATGGTTATTGACTGAATTTATTGTGCTGTTGCATGATTACTATAGCATTTTGTTTTAATAATGTTTAATTTAATTTACTATTTCAGCTGATCACCTATTTAGTGATATTAGCTAAGACAGAGCCACAAAATGGTCTGTTTTAATGGATCATATCAAAACAATACTTGGTTTTAAATTAAGTTTCCCAAGTTAGGTTAACTCAATTTGAATAGAGTCATGCTTAATTTAAAACTGTTGAAGAACTAGACATAAAGAATCACCTTGTAGGGTATTAGGAACCTAGATCTTATAATGATATATCTTGTGTGGCAAAAGAACTAGTTATTGTTAGGTAGCATATAAATATAAGAGGTTTAACAAGCAACAACTAAGGATGCGTTAGAATTCCGCCTGATCTTTATAGTAATTTGAAAAGATAATGATCGAATGTAAGAAAAAAACAGTTTATTTTATTGCATTTTATTTTCCTATCATTTTAAATTGTTTAGTTTAGTTTAATTTAAATGCTAGAAGAACTGGTCATTGTTAGGTAGTATATAGATATAAGAAGTCCAACAAGTGATAGCTGATGGTGTATTAGAATTCTGCTTTCGATCTTTATAGTAATTCTTTGCCGCAACAACAATACTATAATGAAAAAAAAACAGTCAATACCATTAAATGAGTTAAATCACTTAATTACATTATTCTTATTGATTCTATTCTTGTGTAAGATATGTTGGTTTATTTTATTGCATTTTATTTTCCTGTCATTTTAAATTGTTTAGTTTAATTTAATTGCTAGAAGAATTTGATTTGATTTAATTGAATTTGCATCATAAGAATTGCTGTAGCAACTCTAATAGCACGAATTCCCGTAAAGACGATACTTGAATATTTATCACTTTATTACTTGTTGTGTACACTTGGGCACTGACATACATATATTCGGATTATCCAACCAACATCCATCGATTAGAATATCTAAGTATACGAAATGCTTAATGGGGTTGTGCTTTTTGTTTGTTAACATGCCATCTTTTGATGCTCTTTGCAACTCTTTTGAGTCTTGGTATTGAAATTGTGGGTGGTGTTATGACTAAGCTAATCCCCTTGAGGACTATTGTGATGCCCACTAAGAAATCTCATGTTTTCACCACTTGCCAAGACCAGCAAAGCGCGGTGACTATCAAGGTATAACAAAAGGTTAAATACATGGCTAAAACGATGTCACACATTCATTCTAATTCATTCTACTTTTGGACTAACATATTCTTGAAAAATTTAGGTGTATGAAGGTGAAAGAAGCTTGACAAAGGATTGTCGCGAGCTTGGAAGATTTGATCTAGTTTCGTGGTGGATTTTAATTGCTTGTAGAATGAATTTTCTGAGTTGGTAGTTGGATTTATAATGATAATGATGTAGGTTATCTATTAATTTAAATTAAAGTGGTGGGAATAAACTATTAAAATGAAGTGCTTGAATCTCCGGATCTGTACTCAACATGCACCATCAACTCAACATTCATTATTAGTACTAATTAAATCATGAAGGGGGATTTTCCAATTCTCATGAACCTCACTCTAATAGATATAGTGCTAAGTGCTTCTCGTGCCAAATAGTAATAGCCTTGTCTAGAGAGGCGGCTATACCAGCCGATATCCAAACAAGATTATTACTATCTGTCTACGAAAAGTCAAAACATCCATATAAATTAAAGGGGAAGGAAAAGTAAATTTACTAAATTAAGCCCATGGAGCATATTGAGACTTCATCTTCAACTCAAGCTTGAAAGGAATTTAGCCACTCATAATTGAACTAGGGGTAAAATGAGAATTTTATTAAAATACATAGAAAATACAAGATGGAGATGGAATTACAGAAAATTGAGCTAAAAAATGGATTCAAGGGTGTCAAATTAGAGGGGGTGTTGAGTACTAGAAAGTGTGTATTTATAATGGAGAAAATCATCATTTTACACTCCAAGTCTCACTAACATCCCTATTTTTATGTCTTTAAGTCCCTTGTAATTTAATTATGTATGTTTTATTTTAATTAAGTATTTTATGTATTTTAGGGGATATCATGGTCATTTCACAATAAACGAGAGATCAGATGGAAAAACGGACAAAGACTTTTGAACTCGGGAAATCGAAAACCTTAGGAGGAGCATAAAAAGAAAAATGGATCGTATTCACATATACTGATCGTTCACACATACTGATGACGGTTGATATATACTGATGATCGACACGATCATCTTATTCACGCAGACTGTTCACATGTACTATATGCTGACGTGGATGCGATGGCGATGACGTGGCGGCATTTGATTGGACGAATGATGTGGCATTGACCGCTTATGTGGCATTGACTGATGACGTGGCGTTGACTGATGACGTGTCACGAGCTTATTGGACCAAAAATGTTGACTGGTGACGTGGCAGAATGTTAGTGGATGGAAAAAACGTGTGTACGGTACATGCATATACACAGAATAGCAGCCCCTGATGATGTGTTCCATCCAATAGGAACTTGCCACGTGGCGCAATCCTGAGCGTCCAAATTGTTTTAATCCGATGGCCATGATTTACTCAGTTTATCTATAAAAAGGGGGCTCCCACTAATTGGACACCCCTGAATACATTTTTTGACTCCATTTTCTCTAATTCCATCTCCATCTTGTATTTTCTACGTATTTTAATAAAATTCCCATTTTACCCCTAGTTAAATTATGAGTGGCTAATTTCCTTTCAAGCTTGGGTTGAAGGTGAAGTCTCAACATGCTCCATGGGCTTAATTTGGTAAATTTACTTTTCCTTCCCCTTTAATTTATGTGGTTGTTTTGACTTTTCGTAGACAGATAGTAATAATCTTGTCGGATATCTGGAATAACCGCCTCCCAAGCGAGGTTATTACTTATTTGGCACGGAAGCCCTTAAGACCATATCTATTAAAGTGTGGTTCATGATGAGTGGAAGTTCCCCCTTCATGATTTAATTGGTACTAATAATGAATATTTTCGATGGTAGTACGTATGTGGAGGCATCCAGGAGATCCAAGATTTTATTTTAATAGTTTATTCCAATAGCTTTAATTCAAATTAATACATTGCTTACATAATGTCATATTATAAATCCAACCACCAACTCAGAAAATTAATTCTACACATAATTAAAATCCACCTCCTCGTGGGATCGACACTCGTCACCATTAATCTATTCTACAATAGATTCGTGCACTTGCGAGTTCAATAAAATTTGCACAACAAGTTTTTGGCGCCGTTGCCGGGGAGGTAAGTATTTTAATTTGTAGAATATTTTTTTTTCTTTATTTATTTATTTTATTTGTTTCCTTGTAATATTTATTTATTTATTATTATTAAAAAAAAAGAAAAAAAAAAGTGAATTAAATTTTGAAGTAGGTATTATTTTCTTTTCTTTTCTTCTCTTCTTTAAATTTCTGTAATTTAATTTTCATGTTATTTTTTTTTTATTTTGTGAAATCGGCAGGTTCAACCGCCTCTTAATTTATTTTAATTTGTTTTCTTTTCTATATATAGCACTTGAGTTATTTTCATAGGAAAATTGTAACAGCGTGATAAGGTTAGTATTGTAATTTCTCCCTCTTATTTATCTTTATTAATTTTGTTATCATTTTTTTTTTCATTTGCATGCATGGTCGTAGGTCACAATTACCGAATCTTGAGCATATAGACTTTGAATTAGAAAAAACACTTCGCACACACAAGCACGTTATAAATAAAAATAAATTTGAAATGGATTTTGCAACCAAAGACCACAAGAGAGGCCATTTAAGGACTACTTGATCACCCCTTAGCTAACTTGAGCACATCACATAAGATACCCAAATGTATTTGTTAGGAGTTTTGAATTAAAACCTAGTGTGCTAAATTGTCTCCCAACATTCTATGGCCTAGAAAATGAAGATCCATATAATCATCCGAATGATTTCCATGCTTTATTTGTCAAACTTTTAAATATGAGAAATTTTTAGGATGATGATGTTAAACTTAGATTATTTCCATTTTCTTTAAAGGATAGAGCTCGTTCATGGTTACATCATTTCGCTAATAAAGATTACATCATGGGAACAAATGGTAACAAAATTTTTGAATAAATATTTCCCAAAGACATAAAACCAATGCTATTCGCAGGGAAATTTCAGAGTTTACCCAAAGAGAAGACGAGCAATTTTTTGAAGCATGGGAGCGATTCAATGGGCTACTCCTAAAGTGTCCACATCATGGGTACGAAAAATGGCACCAATGCCAATACTTTTTGGAGGGATTATTGCCGAATGTGCAAGAATGGCTAATGGCAACAAGTGGAGGAGAGTTAATGTCAAAAAGTGCATCAGAGATTTGGGATTTCTTCCAGCGACAAGCGGATAATTCCCAACAACGGAGTCGTTCGCTCAGGAGTACTAGAAGAGTTAAGGGAGTGAATGAGATTCACATTGGCGAGTCAAGTTCAGAAATTAAGAAGTCAAAGACATAGTTGAAGGTCTTTCCCGTCAAATAGCATCGTTAACAGCTGCTAAATTAACGGAACCACATGACCAGGACTTATACTCAGATCAAGCCAATGCCATAGGTGTAATGAGAAAGCCATCAAACTACAACCCTTACTCCAACACGTACAATCCCGGATGGAGAGACCACCCCAATTTTTCATGGTCTCAAGGATTCCATCAGAATGGGACCAGCTCGGCTCAGCCTCCACCAATGCAACCAATTCTTCAAAATCCTCAAGCCTCTCAGCCACCATTTAGACCATATAATCAGAACCCAAACTATTCTCAGCCTAGACCATGGGAGGATGCATTCCAGAATTTCAAGAATCTTACTTACTCCAAAATCGAGCAGCAAAACCGCACCATTGATGAACTACGAAATGAGATGAGAGCGGGCTTCAACTCACAAACCCAATCAGTTTCAAACCTTGAAAAAATGGTTGGACAACTTGCTTCGTCGATTGAGCCCAAACCTTGGCAATGATTGTTGAGAAAGGAAAATTCCCAAGTCAACCAAAGTGCCTAATCCTAAAGGAGTGTTTGAAGCAAGTACCGGTTCACCTCAAAGAAGACATGGAGAGGTCAAAGCCATCGTGATTGCGAAAAGGAAAAGAAGTCGACAACAAAGTGGAGATGCCTGTACTCAAAAGAACACAAATTGTACCAGTAAATGAAGAAGATTCATCATCGAGGAGAAAGAAGAAACCAACCCACGAGAATACGTCCAAAAGCTCCATTTCCCAAAGGTTAGCTAAAGAAAAGAAAGGAAAATCTCAAGTGAGATTTTGAAATCTTTAAACGGGTAAGTGTTAACATCCCTTTGCTTGATGCTATAAAACAAGTGCCATCTTATGCCAAGTTTCTTAAAGACTTTGTCAGACTAAAAAAAAAAAGAGAAACATTCATGTTCAAAAGAAGGCATTTTTAACAAAAACGTGAGCTCTATACTCCAACACAAACTTCCTCTAAAATACAAAGACCCAGGCCCCACTATCTCACGTAGTATAGGGAACCACACAATCGGATTGAATGCTTTGTTGGACTTAGTGAGCTAGTGTAAACTGTTGCCTTACTCAAGATTTGTGAAACTTGGGTGGGAGAATTACACCCAACTCCCGTGGTGTTACAGCTTGCAGTTCGATCCATGAAAAACCTCGTGGTATTGTGGAGGACGTCTTATACGGTAGATAAGTTTTATTTTCCGTTGATTTTATTGTAATGACACTCAACCACCCAGGATTGAGGAAGAGATCCCTATTATCCTAGACGACCTTTCTTAAAGAATGCCGATGCTCACATTCAATGCAGATCGAAATACGCGGTTGTTTTTGGCAATATGACGATGGAATTAAATATCTTCAACATTGCCAAACAACCTCACAATGCAGATGATGAAATTGTTGATGTGGATTGGATAGAAGAATTAATTGATAATGCTTTTCTTTCAAACCTCAGTGATGACCCTTTACAAACATGTTTAACTCACTTTGGTTTGGATTTTGATATCGACTGATCGAGATGAGGTTAACGCCTTACTTGATTCAGCACCATCCATGGACACTAACAAATGGAAGTCAAGAGTGGAACAACTAGCACCATCAGAGAATAAACTCAGTACGTCATTAGAATCACCACCACAACCCGAGCTCAAGCTATTACCCAACACTTTGGAATATGCATTTTGGGAGAAGAAAGCACTCTACCAAGAATCATTTCATCATCCCCGAATGAAGAACAAAAGGTAAGTTGTTGGAAGTTTTGAAAGTGCACAAAGGAGCATTAGGATGGACCATAGCCGACATAAAAGGTATAAACCCGGTGGATCATGCATTACATTCACCTTGATGAAAATGCTAAACCTACAGGGAAATGCAACGCGTCGGTTAAACCCAACATGAAAGAAGTTGTTAGAACTGAAGCCCTTAAACTATTAAATGCAGGTATCATTTACCCTATTTCTGATAGTTCATGGGTCAGTCCTGTGCAAGTTGTCCCCAAAAAGTCAGGAGTCACAGTAGTTACCAATGCTGATAATGAATTAATACATACTAGAAAGTAACTACGAGGATGGCGTGTATGCATTGATTATAGAAAGTTCAATCATCACACGTAAAGATCATTTTCCTCTACCATTTATTGATCAAATGCTTGATAGATTAGCGGTCATGAATTTTATTGCTTTTAGATGGTTACTCAGGATATAATCGATTCCCATAAAGACCAAAAGATCAAGAGAAAACCACTTTCACTTGCCCTTTTCGCACTTTCGCATATAGGAGAATGCCATTTGGATTATGTAATGCCCCGCTACATTTCAACGATGCATGTTAAGCATTTTTCCGATATGGTTGAACGATTCCTTGAAGTCTTTATGGATGATTTTTCTGTTTTTGGTGATTCATTTGATCAATGTTTACATCATCTAACATTAGTTTCGCAGAGATGCATAGAGAAGAATTTGGTCCTAAAATTGGGAGAAATGCCATTTTATGGTAAAACAAGGTATTGTTCTCGGTCACATCATTTCGAGCGAAGGTATTGAGGTTGATAAGGCCAAGGTGGATCTTATTTCCAATCTTCCTCCCACCTAAAACAGATTAGAGAAGTAAGATCTTTCCTGGGCATGCGGGTTTTTACAGACGTTTCATTAAAGATTTTAGAAAGTTTTAGACCTTTATGCAATTTACTTTGCAAGGATGTACCTTTTGTCTTTAATGATTCTGTCTTGTGGCATTTGAGAAACTAAAGCGATTGTTAACATCATCACCCATCATTCAAACCCCAAACCGGAACTTACCATTTGAGCTTATGTGTGATGCATCCGATTATGCATAGAGGAGAGAAGATTAGGACAAAGAGTTGATCGAATTCCCCATGTCATTTACTATGCTAGTATGACATTAAATGATGCACAGTTGAACTATTCAACCACTGAAAAAGAAATGCTAGCAGTGGTGTTTGCATTAGAGAAATTTCGATCTTATCTCATTGGTTGTAAAATAATTATTTTCACAGATCACATCCGCTTCTTAAATATCTTCTCACAAAGAAAGATACAAAAGCTAGACTAATTCGTTGGGTGTTACTTTTGCAGAATTTGACTTTGAAATCAAGGATAAGAAGGGCACGTAAAATGTTGTTGCGGCACCATCCGCCTCGCCTAAATTTTGATACAATTACGTAACCATTTCCATTAAATGAATCATTTCCGGATGAACAACTAATGAGTGTGGAAGTATTACCATGGTATCTTTGATATAGTTAACTATCTTGTTACAGGTAAACTTAGGAGAGCATCGACTAAGCGAGACAAGGCCAAATTTTTGCGAAATAAAGAATTTCTTCCAGGATGACCCTATCTGTTCAAGTATTGTGCGATCAAATTATCGACGATGTGTCCCGGAAAATGAATTTCAAAATATCATTCCATTCTCGCCATGAACAAGCGTGTGGAGGCCATTTCGGTCTTAAGAAAACAACAACTAAAATATTACAATGTGGTTTTATGGCCAACTATATTTCGAGATGCTTACAATTTTTGTTCTTCATGTGATAGGTGTCAACGAATGGGGAGCATTACGAAGGAACATGATGCCACTAAACCCAATTTTAGTGGTTGAGATTTTGATGTATGGGGTATCGACTTCATGGGACCCTTTCCTCCTTCTTTTGGCCATCAATACATATTGGTCATTTGTTGACTACGATCGAAATGGGTAGAAGCGGCAGTGTAGAACCAATGATCACAAGTGGTGATCGATTTTTGAAAAGCAACGTTGTTTCACGCTTTGGATTCCTCGAGCGATAATCGGTGATGGTGGAGCCCACTTTTGAACAAATCATTCAAAGCTCTTTTGACAAAGTATTCCATTACTCACAAAGTGACGACCCCATATCATCCGCAAAACCGGTGGCAAGTTGAGAACTCCAATCGAGAGATAAAGCACATATTAGAAAAAAACGGTAAGACAGGCATGAGAAAAGATTGGTCATTAAGACCTGGATGATGCATTATGGGCATATAGAAACAGACTTTCAAGACCTCGATTGGGATGTCACCCTATAGGCTAGTATATGGAAAAGCTTGCCACCTACCTGTGGAACTCGAGCATCGTGCATCTTGGGCCATTAAGAAATTCAACTTTGATACGCAGCGTAGTTTAGCTCGAAAGAAGATTACATCGTGCGAACTTGAAGAAATTCGTAATAATGCATACGAAAATGCCAAAATTTACAAACAGCGAATGAAAGTCTTTCATGACAAGCACATTATGAGAAGAGCTTTCACACCAGGTCAGAAAGTACTTTTATTCAATTCTCGCTTGCACCTATTCCCAGGTAAGTTACGCTCTCGATGGACTGGTCTCTTTATAGTTCATACTGTTTTTCCACATGGAGCAATTGAAATTAAGGATCCGAAGAACGGTGTAACTTTTAAGGTTAATGGTCAGAGATTAAAGTCATATCTACAGTACCAACCACATGAAAATGACACCGAAATCGATTTGAGTGACCCGTCAAACTTGAATTGAAACTTTTTCTTATTTATTTCTTCTTTTCGGTGATTTAAATTGTGTGAAATTGTGTTTATTTAATCATTCAATTTTCTTTTATCACTTCTAATCATTTATGCCTCAATTAGACAGATCCTCTTGAAACATCTCAGACAACTTCAACGTATACGATCTCATCTGAGAAGCCAGATACAATTTTATAAAACACATCATATTTGGAAGCTACAACCTCCAGAGTTGGTATCCCATGTTGAAGATCTAGAAAGACAACTCAGAGGAATAGAATATGGGATATATAACTTCCAATTAGAGCTTGAGGTTAACTCAATACGAGGACGAATGTAAGTTCATTTTTCTTTTTATTGTGTGTTTTCTTATTTTGTTCACTTTCATGTTTGATTCGATTTTACAGATTTGATTTTCTTTGTTTAGTGTGTTTTGATTTATTTTCCCGTATAAGTGGCGGATAACGGTACTCCGTGACAATCAAAGTCGGTTCTTGAGTTTCCCATAATAAGCGATATTTCGAGAAGAAGGTATGATTAAACATGATTCTTAGAAAAGCTTCACAAGCGATTTCCTTCACTTCCTCGAATGCCCTCCTTACGATCTATAAAGCTCGGTCGAACGCATGCGATTGCTTATGAGAAATAACATCCTGCCGACATCCGTTGGTTGGTGAGGCCAAAGTACGTTTGGCGGTGAGTTACCTCCTAAATTTATTGCATTCATGCCTGGTTGCGGTAAAGGAAATTACTCGAGAAAACGAAGAGTGAAAAACTTCATGTTAATTGTCATAAGTGTGCCAGGATGAAATGCGATAAAAATCCTTGTTCTTTCGGAATGATGTCGATAACTTGAGGGGAAGATAAGATTCAATTCATTAGGGATGGCTTGAATAAAGAGTCATTGGATGATGTCCTTTTGTCTCAAACGCATCCAGTGGATACGCATAAAAGAGCAATTCTCGATTATGACCATTATTTGAGAAAAAAGAACGTGTCCGATATAGTCTTGGGAATCGACTATAAACGACCTCGTTTGCGATTTATAAGAAAACCGGATGGGAAGCCTATCCTCGACCCATAGAGAGGGCGTTGGCCGCTTACGGGACGTAAAACAGAGAGGAAGATGTGAGCCACAATCACAACTACTTGTAAATATCCTTTTTCTTGTTGTTTTGTTTTACTTTTGTTTTTTTATTTTGTTGTTTTATCAATTGCATTATTGTCTTTAATAATTGAGTGCTTTTTCTTTTACTATTTCCTTTTTGACTCTCGAGCCATGTGCTTTACGTGTTAATTGACATAGACATGCTACCTCCTATACAGCTGTAAACAATTGTCACCAAGATCCTCGATATATGACCTTTTCTTTTAGACTCACAAATTGTTTTTTGAAGCATCCCAATGGCAGCCTTACTCCCGATAAACAATTCAAGAACATTTGTGTGCTCTCTGGATTTAACTATGGCAAACATAAAGAGTTCGTTGAGGCGCCATCGATCTTGGTCAACGATGCGAGAAAGAAATTTGCATCCGGTTTATGGATGGAGGAGGTGACCGAGGGTTATCAAAACTAGTCTCGTAAGCTGTGTTTATCTCGAGAGGAGCCAAGTGTTAGGCATCATCCCAAGAAGCCTCAAACCGTTGGCTTTGTATGTCCGACTCACCAACCTGGAGAAGAGTTAGTTGTCTCGGGTATGCAAGAAAGAATAATCGAAATGCTAAATCATGCCGATACTTTTATTTTCCTACCAGGAGATCTTGCAACTCTAGAGGCACTAATCACATTAAGATCTTGGACCCATCCAACATTCATCGTAAAACCCATCGGTTTGTTAAATGTCAATAACTTTTATGATGGCTTCATAAAGCATTTCTTAACCATGCAATAAAAAATCATTTCATCCCTTTCACAAATGAAAAAATCTTTATTTGTGCTTTCATCATCGCTAACGAGTTAATTGAAATGTTACAAGCTTATGCACTGAGCCGGATCCCAAGACCCTTGTCTTTGGAATGGCCAACTAATGATGGTAACGAAGAAAGTAGTAGTAAGTGCAAATTAGATTTAACTCTCCGCTTGTAAATATTTTATTCTCGTGATCCAAAGACTCAGGTGATGTCTTCTAAACCCTATTTTCTTTCAACATTGAGGACAATGTTTCGTTCTGGTTGGGGGGAGGGAATAGTTGACAATTGTGGAATATCTCAATCTTGGTGTAGTTTGTTTTTTTTTGTAGAAACTAACTGTGGCTAAATGTTTGAGTCGAAGATGGCTGAATATGGAGTGTAGTAACTCTAGAAACGCATCTTCTTATTAAAAAAAAAATAAAAATAAAAATTGTGTGATCTTTTCATAATTAGACGACATGATAACTTTCAAATTTTAGTATTTATATTATCTTTGGTCTTTAGTTATGTTACACCATGTTTGTTACTCTACATGTTGATGTTGGAGACAAATATAAGTTGCTTGAAAGAATGCACATGTCATAATAATTTCCAAGTGAGTTTTTGAGCCTGTTATTTTTCTTGGAGAGTAACCCTTTTTGCCCATTTTTCTTGGAGAGTAACCCTTATACATTATCTCCAAATTTCTGTAAAAAAAAAAAAAAAAAAAAAAAAAAAAAATAAAGTGTGTGTTGCCACATCTGAAGGTCCATCTAACTAGTAGATATGGAAGATTATTTAGAACTCTAAAAGATGACAGAAAGGCCATCTTTGGTCCGTTTGAGCCTTTCTAGCCAACCCTATTAATATGTATCCATAGTTAACCCCTTTGAGCCTTAAAAAATAAAAATAAAAATAATAATAATAATAAAAAAAAAAAAAAGACTTTTTCTTTGGCAACCTATTATCTTGTACCACTCCAATGTGGAGTATCACCTTATATTTTGTATTTCTCACCACCCATTTATGTTTGAAAATAGAGATAATTTTTAATTTAAAAAAAAAAAGGTGCTATAAAAAAAAAAAAAAAAAGAAAAAGAAAAAAAATGTTTATGAATAAATAAATATAAAAAAAAAATCAAGTGAAAAGCACCTTACAATCTCCAAAGTTCTCTATTTTTCAAACATATATTTTGTTTTTTCCTATTATCCTTTCTTTGTTAACCACGTCCCTAGCCTACGTTACGTCCTAATAAAAGTCCTTCTTGATTTTAGGGAACTATAGTCTGAAATAGAAACTAGTTATATGGGTTGAAAAGATGTGGTAAAAAAAAAAAAAAGAATGATAAATGTATTGGTTTGATTAGCATTTTTAAATTAAAATCGTAATATTTCTAAGCTGAGGGCATATTTCTATCACCTTGGTGAGAGTGTGTGATATTACTTCTTTATTATTTTCACTCAAATTACCATTCACTGGAGTGATTATTTTTGGGTTTAATTTCTTTGTGAGCGTATTACTACTACCAGTGAGATTTTGGGGTTTGCATGTCATTCCTAAAAGTAACTAGATTACTGAAGTTGTGACAAAGTTTTCTAAACTGATTCATGTGGAGAGTTAATGTGGGAATGATATTTCTTTAGACTATAGATAATGCTTATACTTTTATTTGATTGTCATCATTAGTCTGATTGAATAAATACCACAGTATAAAAAAAAAAAAAATTTGTTTCAGTTTTTTTTTATTTCAATTTGCTAGGGACTAGCAATGTTCTGGTTGAGGGTGTGTTGAGTCTTAGAAAGTGTGTATTTATAATGGAGAAAATCATCATTTTACACTCCAAGTCTCACTAACATCCCTATTTTTATGTCTTTAAGTCCTCAGTAATTTAATTATGTATGTTTTATTTTAATTAAGTATTTTATGTATTTTAGGGGATATCATGGTCATTTCACAATAAACGAGAGATCGGATGGAAAAACGGACAGCACTTTTGAACTCGGGGGTCGAAAACCTTAGGAGGAGCATAAAAAGAAAAATGGTGCATTCACATATACTGATCGCTTCACACGCATCTGATCTGTTGATATATACGATCACATCATACACGATCACATTCACGTGCCTTTGTTCACATGTACTATATGCTGGCGACGTGGCAATCGCATCATGCGACGGCGTGGCACATCGCATGCGATGACGTGGCGGCATTTGATTGGACGAATGATGTGGCATTGACCGCTTACATGTGGCATTGCCCGATGACGCGTGGCGTTGGATCGATGACGTGTCACGAGCTTATTGGACCAAAAATGTTGACTGGTGACGTGGCAGAATGTTAGTGGATGGAAAAAACGTGTGTACGGTACATGCATATACACAGAATAGCAGCCCCTGATGATGTGTTCCATCCAATAGGAACTTGCCACGTGGCGCAATCCTGAGCGTCCAAATTGTTTTAATCCGATGGCCATGATTTACTCAGTTTATCTATAAAAAGGGGGCTCCCCCCCCCCTAATTTGACACCCCTGAATCCATTTTTGGACTCCATTTTCTGTAATTCCATCTCCATCTTGTATTTTCTACGTATTTTAATAAAATTCCCATTTTACCCCTAGTTAAATTATGAGTGGCTAATTTCCTTTCAAGCTTGGGTTGAAGGTGAAGTCTCAACATGCTCCATGGGCTTAATTTGGTAAATTTACTTTTCCTTCCCCTTTAACTTATGTGGTTGTTTTGACTTTTCGTAGAAAGATAGTAATAATCTTGTCTGGATATCTATTTGGAATAACCGCCTCCCTGGCAAGGTTATTACTATTTGGCACGGAAGCCCTTAGCACCATATCTATTAAAGTGTGGTTCATGATGAGTGGAAGTTCCCCTTCATGATTTAATTGGTACTAATAATGAATATTAAGCGGGTACATACGTGTTGAGGCATCCAGGAGATCCAAGCATTTTATTTTAATAGTTTATTCCAATAGCTTTAATTCAAATTAATACATTGCCTACATAATTGTCATTATAAATCCAACCACCAACTCAGAAAATTAATTCTACACATAATTAAAATCCACCTCCTCGTGGGATCGACACTCGTCACCATTAATCTATTCTACAATAGATTCGTGCACTTGCGAGTTCAATAAAATTTGCACAACAGGGGGAGCCCCCTTTTTATAGATACAATGAGTAAATCATGGCCATCGGATCAAAACAATTTGGACACTCAGGATTGCGCAACGTGGCACATTCTTATTGGATAGAACACATCATCATGGCTGTTATTCCGTGTATATGCATGTACCGTACACACGTTTTTTTGGTCCGCTAACATTCTGCCACATCACCAGTCAGTATTTTGGTCCAATATGATCATGACACATCATCAGTCAACGCCACATCATCAGTCAATGCCACCTAAGTGGTCAATGCCGAATCATTCGTCCAATAAAATGCAGCCACGTCATTATATAGTGCCACGTCAGCGTACAATACATGTGAACAATGTCGTAAAAAGTGTCGTGAACAGTACCGTTTGTGTTTTTAGGCTTCTCCTAAGATTTTCGACTGTCCTGAGTTCAAAATTACTGTCCGTTTTTCTATCTGATCTGTCGTTCATAGTGAAATGATCATAATGTCCCCTAAAATACATAAAATAATTAATTAAAATAAAACATATAGAATTAAATCACAAGGGACTTAAAGACATAAAAGTAGGATGTTAGTGAGACTTGAAGCATAAAATGGTGATTTCTCCATTATAAATACACACTTTCCAACACTCAACACATTTAATATGTTGGGAGATTTTGGATCTTTATTCATCACCATAATATTGAAATGTTATTACAGGGGAGTGCCTCAAATTGAGGTCACATTTGAGCTTGATGCTAATGGTATCCTACATGTGACAGCTGAAGACAAGGTAGCAAAGAAAAAACAATCCATCACCATAACGAACTTATGGCATGTCAGCCAAGAAGACATTGATAGGATGGTGAAAGAGGCTGAGGAATTTGCAAAGAGGGAGAAGGAATGGGAGAGGGTTGAAAAAAAAATTATAACTATTGTTGATGCAGAATCTGGTGATGATCTTGAATCTACAAAAATGCTTATCTTGCACTCCAATCTCGTGAACTGCAAGAGCAATTACGCTATGTTTCTATTGGAACTAGCAGATAGCTCAACCACGACAAGGATAACATGTGTATATCTACACTCATGATTAGAGGGCACCGGGTGTTTTTCCCACGAAAACCCTTTGACGCTCAAGTTAGTATTCAGGTTCTTTTTCTTAGAAAAACTCAGGTTACCCTTCTAGGGCCTTATCTATGTTTTCTATTAAAATAACTAATTTGATGTGCAAAAAGAATGCAATCTAAGAATTAAAGAAAATAATCAAAGAGCAATAAGGTTTTTATTTCTGTTTTTGAGAAATTTTATCCAACCCCTTTACCTTTGTTTTCCACCCTCTTATACTCTGCTTTGCACCTTCAATCCACCCCTCATTCCTTTCCTCTCGGGGCCCTTACCCATCGTGGGAGAATGGGAGTTAACTGCACTTGCATGGGTATCATGCCCATATTTCTTGGAAGACGACCACGTTTTGGTAACCATTGCTGACCATCACTTTAGACTTGCTCGAAACCAGTGTTCCTGATTGACTTAACCAATCATGGAGAAAGTTCAAGTGATTAGAAAACCTGAATGCTTTGGTTACTGTTGAATCCATTCTTTCCTAGCCATAAGAATCAACTGAGTGCATCGACCAAATACATGGACTTGTATGCCGCGATTTTGTTTGCTCAATCACCTATAAAACTTAACAGTATGTAATAAAAAATTTTATTAAATAATAATTTTAACAAAATTAGTAAAAATATAATAAAATTTTTATCATACAAGTATAAAATCAAATCAATTTTAACTCTCAAGTTACAACAATTAATATTTATGAAATATTTTAATGCTGTCAATTTTAAACTACATTTGTAGAGTCTTAATACCAAACAAAACCTAAGTTATCAGAAATTAAACTACATTTGCACAATCTTAATACCAAACAAAACCTAAGTCATCAAAAATGGAAACAACAAAAAGTTTCTGCTGAATGAATTTGATTATACTAATTAGTTGTTGCTTATTAGGGACTTTGAGATGGTGAAAGGAGGATGGTTGGACTTGGAGATATTTTGGAAATTTTGCATATGGATTGTGTAAAGATATAATAAAGTTTTTATTATATAAGTATAAAATCAAATTAGTTTTAACTCTCAAGTTACAGCAGTTAGTGTTTACGGAATATTTTAATGCTATAAATTTTAAACTATATTTGCACAGTCTTAATACCAAATAAATCCTAAATTATCAGAAATGAAACTACATTTTCAAAATCTTATTACCAAATAAAACCTAAGTCATCAGAAACAGAAACAGCAAAAAGTTTTGACTGAATGAATCTGATTATACTAATTGGTTGTTGCTTATTAGGGACTTTGAGACGGTGAAAGGAGGATGATTGGACTTGGAGATATTTTGGAAATTCTTCATATGGATTGTATTGTAGCATCAAATTGAAGAAATGGTTATCAACTTGATTGCGTTGAACGAAGCAGACAGGATTGGACATAAGGGAAAGCTAGGGCATGCAGACAGATTTGCATTGGAAAGCTGATTCAAAGGCCAATTCTCCGAGGATTTTCAACAGCAAATCATCTGGAAGATCGTTAAAAAATTTGGCTTAGTTCTTGTCATCGTTCTTGATGAACTAGAGCCTCGTCGGTAATTAATTACTGCCATTTAGCTAATTTAGTTTCAGTCACTCATATTGCATAGTATATAAAATGAGTTCGGTTGTTCTAATCCTTTATATATGAGGAGAAATAATTAAATAACTTGTGAATTCGGTTCTTATTTTTATTTTTGCAATTCTAATCCTTTATCTATCTTATAGGGATATAAAGATTTAAATAACTTGTCAAGGTTGTTTATGTGATGTGAAATTAGAATCAAAACTTTATCTTTGAGGTTTCATATCTCAATTTAATGCGATATTTAGGCCATGTGCAAAAATGATTTACCATTTGTGAATCGTGTGCAACACACACCCTTGTGCAAATTTGAACCATTCTTTTTTCATTTTTTGAATAAAAATTTTGAACAATTCTAGTATATAAATGTGATAGTCAATGTTCAAGAGCTAAAGATATTAAAATAATCAATATCTATGCATCAACAATATAAATATTGTCAATATTCACATGCCAATAATATAAAGATGGTCAATATTTACATGCCAATGATATAAAGATGCTCAATATTTTACATGCCAATAACACAAAAGATAATATTTATATTCAATAATACAAAGATAGTCAACAATACATACCAAATAATATAAAGATATTAAACACTTACTGCCGGTAGTACGTGCGTTATGTGTGTGTGTGTGTATGTGTATTTAAGTAATAAAATGTATCGAAAGGATCAAGAATAATCAAAATTAAAACACTGTGTCGGCACAAATACAAAATCATATCAGGCCTTTGATTATAAAGGCTTAATGGCTACAAGAAGCAAAATGGCTTCTGCAATTGATTACATAAAAATTTACCACGGGCAAACTCACTTTATTCCTAGTGTCCAAATTCCAAAAAAGGTTAATCACCAAAATTAATTACGAATGAGAAATTATCATTCAAGGGCACAAAATGAGAAGATACCATTGCAAACCTTTGAGACCAATGAATTAAGCCCCATAATTTGTTCACTTTTTTACTTAAGCGCGTATTAATTAGCCTTCACTCTTTTCAGGATTGTCAGCCGAAATAAGCCGCTCGCGTTGCCATCCGGCCTCCAAAGCATCATCCGAAATTTTCTCTGATGATGACTTGGGTTTCCAATACATCGCATAAAGCACTAATTGAGCCGTGCCGAGAACAAATCCACTCCCATTTGGTATCTACGATTGAATATTTTATTAGTAATAATTAAATATAAAATAGAATGTATCATGTCTTTTTTATTCAGATAATCAATTAATTAACACATTGACAATACAATAATATGGGAACTTACTCCGATGAAAAGGTCTTTTGTAAGCACAGCATAGACAGTCCAAACTGCCCCATTTATGAATAAGATAAATGAGAGAAGAAATGGCATGTACTCCACACTCTTTGTCACCACCACTGTTTTCTGCATTTTCATTTCCAAGGTTAAAGCCATTACTATTTTATGAAATGGAGAAAAGTTTTTTACATATTAACAGAAATAATGATAAAAAAATTGTTTAGAAACGTAAATGTGTCTTTTTTTTTTTTTTTTTACAATATAGAGCTAGCAATTTTATCACCATGGCTGAAAGAGGTGAACCATAGGCGACCATGCTGAAGCACAAAGACAAGAAACCTGAGACCTTGATTTGTACATCCCTGTCGAAAAATATCTGAGTGACCAACACTGCTGCGCCGGGAAACACCACATCACAAACACCGGCAAGTACGGCAGTTCTAGCCTAATAAAATTCATCGGAAATTATATCAAACGCTTAATTGTACATAATTTCTTTCAAATAGCTTAACCGAATACTTTTCAAACAGTTTTATTTAGCCATCCAACTCTTCCATTTAGTTTGAACCTTGGAAGAGGCAATGGGCACAATACCAACAGAAGCATTAAAAATTGAACTTACCCTCATCATCGGAGGAGCAAAAATAAGAAAAATAATCACATAAATGATCTCCAGTGCGGCCCCAAAACCATTAACAGAGGCCACAAGCACACTGTCGGGCTTCACAGTTCCATACCAAACCCAAAAGTATGCATTCAGTAATTTGCTTATATAAGGAATGCTCTCAAATTCCTCCGTTGATCTACGCTGCACTATATGCCAAAATGTTTTCCTGAAAAACATACATATTAATCAGTTAATTTTTTGCTTAAAGCCTGAAAGCTTAAAAGCAAAAAGTTAAATAAGCAATTTTTTATTTTCCAATTTTTTTATAATCACTCACGCAGGAGAAAGATAAACCAGGCCGGTGGTTATGTTGCCTGAAAGCAGACAAAATGAAGAAATATTAAAAACATAAAGTACAATAAATTTAAATTTGATCATCAAGGCTATGTGTAGTTAACTTGATGATTACCTAGAAGCCCAAAAATGAAATTCAAGCTTGCCATGCTGAGAAATAAGATTGCTCTCAATTTTGAACAAAGAGACCTGGACAGCTTGGAAAGCTTTTTGGTTTAGTAGAGATCGTATGGTGGACTTGTAAAATTTTTAATAATCGTAAAAGATTCCCAAAAATTTCCAAAGAGAACAAGAGAGATGGAGATTTGCAGATGCAATTAATGTTGGATTAAAATACGATCCAAATTGAATGGGAGCTGAAGCCCACACGATTTAAGAACATGGCCTTGTTGGTCCCCATGGTCCCTGTCGTGTTTCGAAATGGTGAGTTCATAAAATGACAAGGAGATCATTTTCACCGTTGCCAAATCCTTTTTCTGCTTGAAAAGACGGGAAAAAAAAAACAAAAGAACAAAATATCTAAACAAATCAATCAAATCTGATCATGATTGAAAGCGATTAACATGAACATTGTTCGATAATTGGCCACTCAATCCATTCTTGTATTGGATGAGGGATTTGAGTGATTAAAAGGAAAAAATAGTTAAAATGTAAAAATTTCAGAAAAAAATTAAATTAGAAAGCATATGAAAATCAAGCATACACTCTCAACTAGACCAAAATTATAAAAGATATCATATTGAACTGCGGTCATTCTACACTTATACTATATCAATAATATATTGGACCCCTCTAAGTTACGGTAACCGTAACTTACGTCCGTTGTCTTTTTTATTTTGTTTTCTTGTAAAATTTTATTCAAGCCCCTTATACTATGCATTATTTATAATTTATTTATAAATATTATAAACTTTTTAAATTTATTCATAAATTTTTAAAATATCAAATTTATCCCTATAATTTTTAAATTTTTAAAATATCCTCTATTTAATTAAAAATATAATTATTATTAAATGATTATTATTATTAATTATGATTATAATTTTAAATAAATTATTATTATTATTAACAACAATAAAAGATATTATAATTAATTAATATATTAACAATTATTATTATTATTAATTAATTTTTTATTATTAATAATAATTAATAATTAATAGTAATAATTATTGTTAATAATTTAACTAAAAAATTATTATTAATTATTATTAATATATTAATTAATTATAAACACATCTCCAAATCCACAGCTTCTATTTTTTCATCACACTCTCTCTTTTTCCCCACCCTCCGATCAAGATCATTCTCACTCTCTAGACCTCATGTCATCAAACTCATGCATTACTTTTCTCAACATGACACCGCATCAATAATAATCCCAACAAATTTGTCATCACCACCTCCACCTTAAAGAGCCAAGGTACTTCTTTTCGTTTTCTCCATCTCCATTAGCCTCATCCTCCATTTCCTTACCCTAAATAAATAAATAAATAAAAATAATTATTATTGTTAATAATTTAACTAAAAAATTATTATTAATTATTATCATATTATGGGTTAGATTTGAAGTTTTTCTAAAATCCAATTCAAATGAATTGGATATGAAGATAATTATATTTAGATTATTATTTTATATTTTAATTATAATGATTATTATTATTATTCAAAAATTAATTAATAATAATAATTGTTATTGTTAACAATTTAACTAAAAAATTATTATCAATTATTATTAATATATTAATTAATTATAATACATTTTATTGTTGTTAATAATAATAATAATAATAATATATTTAAAATTAAAATTATATTATATTATTATAATCATAATTACAATTATAATCTATTAATAATAATTATATTTTTTAATATAAATGGAGGATATTTTAAGAATTTAAAAATAATAATAATCCATTATTATAATTTTAATTTTATTGTTGTTGTTAATAATAATAATAATAATAATAATAATTCATATAATAATTATTATATTTTTTAATTAAATGGAGGATATTTTAAGAATTTAAAAATTATAAGAGTAAATTTGATATTTTAAAAATTTTTGAATAAATTTAAAAATTTTATAATATTATGAATAAATTATAAATAAAATAAAGTATAAGGGACTTCAATTAATAATCCATTAATTAATAAATTTTTTTAAGTTATGTTTAAAGTATAAGGGACTTCGATGAAATTTTGTTACAAAACAAAAGAAGAAAAAGACAAGCCGATCGTATGTTACGTTAAACGTAACTTAGGGAAATCCTAATATATTATGTGCATAACTGCATTGAATATGAGGCTGTACTGAGGATATGGCAGGCTGTAATTGCCAGATTGGTCCCTGGATTTTGAATGCGCCGACCCGTCAAAATGCGACTTGACTGGTCACACAATTTCTACAGCCAGCTATCCAGCAAGTTCAGTAGACTCCTCTTATTTATCCATCCATTTGCATACACACGTATATACATATCGAAATATTTTAATTTAAAATTTTAAAGTGTAGGATAATTTAGAAAAATATATAAACGGTATAATTTATGTATTTTAAGTTTTAAACCTTTTAAATTATACAGTTTTAAAATTTTTTTTAACTTTTTCTTTACTTTAAAATATCAAACTAAAAAACTAATATATATATATATATATGAAAAATTTTCAAATCTAAAATTAAAGTTTAGGATTAAAGTCGACTAATGGATTTATAATATCATAATCAATGCTTATAATATTATCAATTGATTTACCAGAACATTATAAATTTATCCTGAATTTTAATCCCAAATTTGATAAGTAATAAAACACACATGTAAAAAAAAAAAAAATCGTTGTTCTTTGAAGGTTACAATAATGTCAGGTGACTGGAGTTTATATATTTAGGCTAATTAGGATAGTTCTATAGTACTTAGTTTCGTAGGCGTGATGTTGAGTCTTAGAAAGTGTGATTTATAATGGAGAAAATCATCATTTTACACTCCAAGTTTTTACTAACATCCCTATTTTTATGTCTTTAAGTCTCAGAATTTAGTTATGTATGTTTTATTTTAATTAAGTATTTTATGTATTTTAGGGGATATCGTAGTGCATTTCACAATAAACGAGAGATCGGATGGAAAAACGGATGAGCACTTTTAACTGGGTGACAAATAAAAACCAGGAGGAGCATAAAAAGAAAAATGGATGTTCACATATACTAGATCTTTCACACATACGATGACGGTTGATATATACTGCGATCGTATTACCTAATCGCTCACTTGATCGCTTCATCGCATCGTATGCCGACTTGCAAGACTAGCACGACGATGGCGGCACTATACGATGACGTGGGCGGCATTTGATTGGGACGAATGATGTGGCATTGACCGCATGTGGATTGGTCGATGATGTGGCGTCGACGATGGCGTGTCGCGATCCTATCAACCAAAAATGTTGACCGTGACGTGGCAGAATATTAGTGGATGAAAAAAACGCGTGTGTACGGTGATGCATATACACAGAATAACAGCCCTCGATGATGTGTTCCATCCATAGGAACTTGCCACGTACGCAATCCTCGAGCGTCAAATTGTTTTAACCGGGATGGCCATGATTTACTCGGTTTATCTATAAAAGGGGGCTTCCCCCTAATTTGACACCCTGAATCCATTTTTGGACTCCATTTTCTAATTCCATCTCCATCTTGTATTTTCTACGTATTTTAATAAAATTCCCATTTTACCCCTAGTTAAATTATGAGTGGCTAATTTCTTTTCAACTTAGGTTGAAGGTGAAGTCTCAACATGCTCCATGGTTTTAATTTGGTAAATTTACTTTTCCTTCCCCTTTAATTTATGTGGTTGTTTTGACTTTTCGCAGCAGGATAGTAATAATCTTTCTGCGGATATCAATTTGGAATAACCGCCTCGCAGCAAGGTTATTCTTATTTGTAAGAGGAAGCCCTAGCAAGACCATATCTATTAAAAGCGTGGTTCATGATGAGTGGAAGTTCCCCTTCATGATTTAATTAGTGTTAATAATGAATATTAGCGGAGTAAAGTACGTATTTGAGCATGCATCCAGGAGATCCAAGATTTCATTTTAATAGTTTTATTCCTACCACTTTAATTTAAATTAATTGATAGCCTACATCATTTTCATTATAAATCCAACCACCAACTCAGAAAATTTATTCTACACATAATTAAAATCCACCTCCTGCGTGGGATCGACACAAATCGTCACCGTTAATCTATTCTACAATAGATTGCAAGACTGCGAGTTCAATAAAATTTGTGACAAAAGTTTTTGCGCGCCGTTCTTTGGAGGTAAGTATTTTAATTTGTAGAATTTTTTTCTCTTTTTATTTATTTATTTTATTTGTTTCCTTGTAATATTTATTTATTTATTATTATTAAAAAAAGAGAAAAAAAAGTGAATTAAATTTTGAAGTAGGTATTATTTTCTTTTCTTTTCTTTCTCTTTAAATTTCGTAATTTAATTTTCATGTTATTTTTTTATTTTGTGAAATCGGCGGGGTTCAACCGCCTCTTAATTTATTTTAATTTGTTTTTCACGCATTTTCTTTTCTATATCTAGCGCTTGAGTTATTTTTAAAAGAAATTTGAACAAAGATAATAAGGTTAGTATTGTAATTTCTCCTCTTATTTATCTTTATTAATTTTGTTATCATTTTTTTTTTCTTTGCATGCATGGTCGTAGGTCGAAATTACCAAATCTTGAGCCTATAAACTTTGAATTAGAAAAAACACTTCGCACACACAAACACGTTGAAATTAAAAATAAATTTGAAATTGATTTTGAACCAAAGACCACAAGAGAGGGCCATTGGGAATTTCACTGAGTCCCCTTAGCTAACTCTTGAAAGACATCATGGATATGAAAAATGGCACCAATGCCAATACTTTTTAGAGGGATTATTCCGAATGTGCAAGAATGGCTAATGGCAGTGGAGTGGAGAGAGCTAATGTCAAAAGTGCATCGAGATTTGGGATTTCTTGGCGACAAGCGAGATAATTCCCAATGCGAGTCGTTCGCTCGGGAGTACTAGAAGAGTTAAGGGAGTGAATGAGGTTCACATTCGAAATGGCACGAGTCAAGCTCGAGAAATTAAAAGTCAAAGACATAGTAGAAGGTCTTTCTCGACAAATAGCATCGTTAATCATTCCGCTAAATTGGTCGCGGAACCACATGACCGGGACTCATACCGGATCAAGCCAATGCCATAGATGAATGAAAGCCATCAAACTACAACCCTTACTCCAACACGTACAATCCGGGATGGAGAGACTCACCCAATTTTTCATGGTCTCAAGGATTCCAACAGAATGGACCAAGCGAGCCTCCACCTCCACCAATGCAACCAATTCCTCAAAATCCTCAAGCCTCTCAACCACCATTTAGACCATATAATCGGAACCCAAAACCATTCTCGGCTAGACCATGGGATGATGCATTTTAATTTCAAGAATCTTATTCACTCCAAAATCGAGCAACAAACGCACCATTGATGAACTACGAAATGAGATGAGAGCGGGTTTCAACTCACAAACCCAATCAATTTCAAACCTTGAGAAAATGGTGGGACAACTTGCTACGTCGATTCAGGACACTTGCAAATGAGTGTTGAGAAAGGTAAATTCCCAAGTCAACCAAGTGCCTAATCCTAAAGGAGTGCATGGTAAGTACAGTTCACCTCGGCGGCATGGAAGGTCAAAACAAGTCATGACCTTGCGAAAAGGAAAAAAGTCGACAACAAAGTGGAGATGCTGGTTCAAAACAACTCAATTGTACCGGTAAATGAAGAAGACTCATCATCGAGGAGAAAGAAGAAACCAACCCACGAGAATACGTTCCAAAAAGCTCCATTTCCCGGAGGTTAGCTAAAGTAAAAAAGGAAAATCTACAAGTGAGATTTTTGAAATCTTTAAACAGGTAAGTGTTAACATCCCTGCTTGATCTTTATAAAACAAGTGCCATCTTATGCCGAGTTTCTTAAAGACCTTTGTACTAAAAAAAGAGAAACATTCATGTTCAAAAGAAGGCATTTTAATAAAAACGTTAGTTATCTTCAACACAAACTTCCTCTAAAATACAGCATCCGGGGCTCCTCTTATCTCGTGTAGTATGGGAACCACACAATCGAGAATGCTTTGTTGGACTTAGGAGCTAGTGTAAATGCATTGCCCTACCAAGTATTTATGAAACTTGGACCGGGAGAATTACACCCAACTCAGGTGTATTCTGACTTGCAGATCGGTCCATGAAAAAACCTCGTGGTATTGTGGAGGACGTCTTTATACGGTAGATAAGTTTTATTTTCTGTTGATTTCATTGTAATTGATTTTCAACCAGTCCAGATTCAGGAAGCAGATCCCCATTATCTTAGGCGACCTTTCTTGGCAATCCCGATGCTCACATTCAATGCATGGTGGAAATATGCGATTGTCCTTTTGGATATATGACGATGGAGCTAAATATCTTCAACATCGCCAAAACAACCTCCCAATGCGGATGATGAAATTGTTGATGTGGATTTAATCAAGAATTAGTTGATAATACTTTTCTTTCAAATCTTAGTGATGACCCTTTACAAAAATGTTTAACTCACTTTGGTTTGAATTTTGATATTGAGATCAATAGATGAGGTTAACGCCTTACTTGATTCGGCACCATCCATGGACATTAACAAATGGAAGTCAAGAGTGGAACAATTAGCACCATCAGAGAAGAAAGCGAGGTCCATCATCACAATCACCACCAATGAACTTGAGCATTGTGCATCGGGCGAAGAAATCCAACTTTGACACGCAAAGAAGCTAACTTTAGAAAGAAAATCACAACTAGCGGAGTAACTTGAAGAAAGTCGAATGATGTATACAAAATGCCAAGATTTACAAACAGACGAATGAAAGTCTTTCATGACGAGCAAATTATGAGAAAATCTTTCACACCAGGTCGAAAGTACTTTTATTCAATTTCGCCGCGCTTTATTAAAGTAAGTTATTATCGATGGATCGTCCCTTTATAGTCCACATTTTTTTTCATATGGAGCGGTTAAAATTAAGGATCCAAAGAACGGTGTAATTTTTAAAGTTAATGGTCAAAGATGAAGCCATATCTAGAGTACCAACCACGTGAAAAAGGCAGAAATAGATTTGAGTGACCACCAAATTTAAATTAAGAATTTTTCTTATTTATTTCTTCTTTCTGATTTAAAATTATTGTGAAAGTGTGTTTATTTAATCATTCAGTTTTCTTTTATCACTTTAATTATGTGTTCCTCAACTAGATTCCTTTGAACATTCTCGGACAACTTCAACGTACAATCTCATCGAGAAGCCGATACGATTTTGTAAACGCATCGTATTTGGAAGCTACAACCTCCGGAGTTGGTATCCCACGTTGAAGATCTAGAAAGACAACTCAAAGAAATTGAGGGAGGTATCAACGAAACCCAAATCGAACTTGAGGAAAACTCGATAAGAGGACAATTGTGAGATTATTATTTTCTTTTCACTTTTCTTTCTTTTCTTTTTTGTGTGTTCTCTAGTTTGTTACCCGGTTAAGTGGCGGATAACGGTACTCCGTGACAATCAAATCGGTTTGATTTTTAGTTTCCCATAATAACTAATATTCTGAGAAGTGGTATGGACAGAAACGCGATTCTAGCAAAGCTTCACAGCGATTTCCTTCACTTCCTTAGAATGCCCTCCTTACGATCTATAAAGCTCTTGTCGAACGCATGCGATTGCTTGATGAGAAATAACGCCCTGCCGACATCCGTTGGTTAATCGAGGCCAAGGTACGTTTGGCAGGTGAGTTACCTCCAAATTTATTGCATACATGCCTGGTTGTGGTAAAGGAAATTACTCGAGAAAACGAAGAAATAAAACTTCATGTTAATTGTCATAAGTGCTGCCAGATGAAAATGCGGAGAAAATCCTTGTTCTTTCTAATGATGTCTCGATATCAGGAAGATAAGATTCAATTCATTGTGATGGCATTAATAAAGAGTCATTGGATGATATCCTTTTGTTCTTGAAACGCATCCCAGCCGGAGATACGCATAAAGAGCAATTCTCCGCATTATGGCCATTATTTCAAAAAGAACGGTCCATATGGGGTCTTCGAACTCACTATAAACGATCGGCTTGCCGCTTTTATAAGAAAAACTGACGTGGAAGCCTATCCCGACCCATGAGTAGGGCGTCTGGCTTTCCGACGTAAAACAGAGGGGAAGATGTGAGCACAATCACAACTACCCGTAAATATCCTTTTATCAAGTTGTTTTATTTACTCGTTGTTTTATTTCACCGTTGTTTTATCAATTGCATTATTGTCTTTAATAATTGAAAGTGCTTTTCTTTACTATTTTTTTTTGACTCGAGCCATGTGCTTTACGCGTTAATTGACATAGACTTAACCCTATACAGTCAGAAACAATTGTGACCAAGATCCTCGAATATGACATTTTCTTTTAGACCACAAAATTGTTTTAGAAGCTGGTACATCCCAACGGCGCCTACTCCCAATAAACAATTCAAGAACATTTGTGTGCTCTCGGATTTAACTATGGCAACATAAAGAATTACACAGAGCCATCGATCTTGGTCAACGATGAGAAAGAAATTCGTCAGATCTTATTGGATGGATCGAGGTTATCAAACTAGTCTCGTGTCGTTTATCCGGGAGGAGCCAAGTGTTAGGCATCATCCCAAAAGCCTCAAACCACGCACTGTAAGGTGAAACTTTGAGAAATAAATATGATTTAATCAAATTCTATTTTTAATTATATAAATTAAATTATTTTCTAATTAATTTTATACATATTTTATATTTTTGAATTTTGGATTTATCAGAGACAAAAAAATAGATTTTCTGCACAATAAATTCTTAATATCTTAATATAAGATATGCAGAATTTTCAGATTTCTTGAGCCATTTCAGATAAATTAAATTTTAAAGACAATAAATACTAATCCATAATAAAATTAATGGGAAAATAATAATAATTTGTATAATTAATCTTTGGGCAATAAATCTAAATAAAATGGCAAAGTTAATTCGTTAAATTTTATTTACCACAAGACTAATCCATAACCCTAACTAATTCAATTTTATACCACTCTAAATTGTGCCATATATTCAAGTTTTATTTTTATTTTAAAAATAAAATAAAAATTAAATCTTTCTCCTCACGATCGACCCCGACTCACCGGCGCATAATACAACAAGACACTCTTTACTTGTGTTTCGAAAAATCACTTTAAGTCACACAAGTTTTTTACGTAGATTCTGGGGAGGTATTTATTTTGTTTTATTTTATTTCGTTTTATTTTTATAAATTTTCATTTACCTCCTTTTTTCTTTTCTTAAATTTTGTTCCTATCCTTAATATTATTCAGAATTGCACTTTCACCCCAAAAATTTTTGTCTCTAGCTCCTTCTCATAATTGCAGTTTGACTACAAAATTCTAAAAAATTTACAATTAAATCCCTGCCGAAATTTCCCATAATAATCAAATTTGGACTTATAACTTGACTTTTTTTGTATCATCCTCACTTATTTGGACCTTTATTTGGAATCTATTTAGACTTTATTTGGACTCAATAAATGAATATTGACTTTAAAAAATTACAACAAAGGCCTAATAATTTGAATTAATCATTTAATTAGTTGGTAATTTTAAAATAAAAAAAAAGAAAAGAAAAAGAAAAGAGTTTACACGTTGAGAGAAGTATTCCTTCTTTTCTTCTTTTTAATTTTGTAATTTTAATTTTTGCATTTATTTTTCTTCTTTATTTATTTATAAGGTAGGTTCAACCTTTATTTTATTCGATTAATTAATTTTCATTTTTATTTATTTTATTTTTTTCTTGTATATTTATCTTGTTTATTTAATTTTCAATTTGCTTTTTATTTTGTGTAACTCTCATTTTATTTATTTATTTATTTTGTGTATTATTTTTACATTATAATTTCACACACATAATCATCATCATCATTGCATGAGACATTGGTCTCGAACTTTGTGCTGGTAGACAAGTCGCATCTCAAATCACCGCCACTAATCATTGCTAAGATTGAGGCGAAACCTGGCCAACTTAATCCTCAAATTGATTAGGGAGATAATCATTCTCAACGTAATCGCACATGATCATAATCATCCAAGAACCTCGAGACTACGTAGAATCCAATCCCCGAACTCGGACCCCCTCGTGTATAGTATTTCTCCGTGATGTGATTCAATTTCAAACCAGTATTATCCAACTTTTACCAACATTTCATGGTTTAAATGTGAGAATCCATACTTGCATCTAAGAGATTTTGAAGAAGTTTGTATCTAATACGGCGGACAAAAAATGGCATTTAACATAATTGGGGACAAAGCTTTTCCTTTTTATTAAAAGATAAAGCTAAACCCGGCTACAAAACCGTAGATCGGATCAATAAGAACTTGAATAACATGCAAGAACAGTTTTTGAAAAAAAAAATTTTCCACCCCATAGAACCAATTCTTTTAAATGGCAAATCAACGCTCACTCAAAATGGCGGGAAACATTATACCAATGTTAGGATAGATTTAAAGAATTGCTTAACATATGTCCACACCATGGTTTTGAAACTTAGCGATTGGTCACTTATTTCACGAGGTTTTGATTCCAAAAAGTAGACAAGTTGTAGAAATGATGTGTAATGGTGAATTTAGAGATAAAAAATCCACTAAGACGTTAGATTATCTTGACCAATTAGCTGAAAATGCATAATATTCGATCTTTATTTGGAACTTTTCAATTGACAAATAAACCACAATCATCTCCATCCAGTGGAGGAATCAATAACCTTGGGGAAGATCATGATTTACAAGTAAAATTTGCATCCCTAGTTAGAAAGATTTCAAGCTTTGTAAAATAAAAAATGATCATGTGAAATCATTTGAAGAAATTGCATGTAATGTTTGAGGCTCTAGAACATCATTTCACTCAAGATTGTCCCATTTCACCGCACTTAAAGAATGTTTGTATGATCAAGCAAATGCGTTAACACTTTTAATAAGCCAAAACGCATATTCCCAAACTTATAATCCTGGGGTTGGAGAAATCATCTAAGTTTTAGTTGGAGGAATAATAATAATGCACAATCTTCACAAGTACCAACTCTACAAAATTTTCAAAATGCTCAAATTTTTACACCATAATATATGTTCCACCACCATGGAAAAATTTGAAAGATAATGCATTCATTCATTAGGAAGCAAAGCTATTAATAATCAAAATGCACAAACCTTTTCTAATTTGAAAGATACTTTTGCTAAAATTGCCTCTTACACCATAATTCGAAAAAGGAAAATTCCTACTCAACCACAACAAAATCCCAAGATTCAACAAAAATCTCACCCATAGACCAAGTCAAGTAAGTTATAACTCTTCGTAGTGGTAAGGTTGTTGGTAGACCTATTCCCGAACTCAGAAGATGAAAATTCAAAGTTTGTTATGACTAAATAAACTTACACCAATGAAGAAATAACCATTGTTTCATCTACGAATCCACCATTTCCTTTACATTAAATAAAACCAAGAAAAAATCGAACCACTCTTAAATTTATGAAATCTTCAAGCAAAAGGAGTTAACATTCCTTTTATTGGGATCAATCAAGCAAGCACCTTCATGTGCCAAATTTTTAAAGATTTACGATTATCAAGAGAAAATTGAAGGTAAAAAAGTGCTTTTATGATCGAACAAGTAAGTACACTTTTGTCTACTAATAATAAGGTTAAATATAAAGATCCTAGTTATCTACCTGTTTCTTGTATTATTGGTGATCACAGACCGAGCATGCTTTACTAGGACCTCTAGTGCTAGTGTTAATTTGCTTCCATATTCAGTTTATCTTCAACTTAATATTGGTGAGATAAAATCAACTTTAACTACACTTTGCTTACCCGGCTGATCAATTAAAGAAATCTTAAAAAAAGGAATCTGGAAGATGTTTTAGAGTTGATAGATTTATATGCCTGTGGATTTTATTATCTCGGTAGATCAACCATTGTGAATAATTATAAACCAATTCTCGTAATTTTAGGTTGACCATTTTTAGAATCGCTAATGCTTTGATTAATTGTAGGAATGGTTTAATGAATTTGTCATTTGGAAATATGACTTTAGAATTTAATGTTTTTAACATGTAGGCAACCTAATGAAGAAAATGAAAATGAAGATGATACCGATGAACAAAGGAATTGCCAACTTGTATAGAAGAAAATATTCAAAAAAGGAATTTTTCTAAGCTTAGTGATGTTTGTTTGGTTAATTCAATCAATTAAATAAGCAACTTGAACATGATACTTCTAATATAAATTTGTTGCTTCACTGCAACGGACTTTACAAAATGATGATGAGAAATTAGAATTTGACGAGCTTGGAATCATTGAAAAGACTGAACAACAAGAATCACTAAACTGAATTGAAACTTGCCGAAAAGTTAAAGTATGCCTATCTTGGGAAGAACAAACTTATCATTGTAATTTCTTCTACTCTACTCGACTAAGAAGGTAAGTTGTTATCTATTCTTAAAAAGAATAAAAAACGCAATTGGACGGACTTTAAATGATATTAAAGGTATTAATCCTTTAATTTGCACCACATAGTAATCAATTTGAAGAAAATGCTAAAATATGTCAACAACCTCAGCAAGATTAAACCCACACATGAAAGAAGTAGTAAAAACAAGTCCTTAAATTACTGATAAAATTATCTACTTTATCTCTGATAGTAAATTGGGTAAGTTCTGGCACAAGTAGTCACAAAAACTGGAATCACTATTGTCAAGAATGATAAAGGTCTCAACACGAATTACATCTAGTTGGCGCATGTGCATTGATTATAGAAAGTTAAATGAAGCCATTAGAAAAGATCATTTTCCCTTGCCATTTCTTGACCAAATCTTAGAAAGAGTAGCTGGACATCCTTACTACTGTTTTTTAGATGGATATTCAGGTTATTATCAAATTCCTATAGCACTTGAAGATCAAGAAAAGACCACATTTACTTGTCCTTTTGGAACATTTGCATTTAAAAGAATGCCATTTGGACTTTGTAATGCTCCTGCAACATTTCAAAGATGCATGCTAAGTATTTTCAGTGATATAGTTGAACATTGTTTAGGTCTTTATGGATGATTCGTTTGTGTTTGGGAATTCTTTTGATGATTTCCTTGATAATTTGGAAAAAGTTTTAAATAGGTGTGTTGAAAAAGAACTTGTGCTTAATTGGGAAAAACGCCATTACATGGTTATTCGGAATTGTTTTTGGGTCATGTTTGTATATTTTTAAAGGAATTGAAGTTGACAAAGCAAAAAATTCAAGTCATATCTAAATTACCACCACCAAAAAACATTAGAGATGCGAGATCATTTCTAGGACATGCAGGATTTTATAGGAGGTTTATAAAAAACTTTAGTGCCATATCCAAACCACTTTGTAATCTCTTATTAAAAAATGCACCATTTGAATGGATTGATGATTGTAAAAAATCTTTTGAGAAAATAATTTTTTCAAAAACATGCACTCCATTATGCAATCCCGATTGGTCTTTGCCTTTTGAATTAATGTGATGCAAGTGACTTTGCCGTTGGTGCTTTGTTTTAGGACAAAAGAATGGATGGTAAGCCTTTTGTGATTTACTATGCGAGTAAGACTTTGGATAGTACCTAAACGCACTATTCAACAATTGGAAAAAGAATTACTTGATGTGGTATTTCCGCATTAAACAAATTTCGTCAGATTTGCTTGGTTCTAAATCCATTGCTTCTCACTAAACCATGCCGCTTAAGTAGATATTTAATGACTAAACAGATGTCAAAACCAAGTACTAATTTGTTGGATTTCATTTCAAGAATTTAATCACCATCATTTATAAAAAGGGTGCTTAAATGTCGTCACGATCATTTATCAAGACTCACATCAAATTCGCATTTATACATAACACCCATCAATGATTCTTTCCCCATGAATTTTTATTTTCTGGTGACTTCAATGCCATGGTGGCATGCTAACATTGTTAATTTCCCTTGTTACGTGAAATGCCTTTGCAACGGAATGTGAAGAAGAAGAAATTTTTGGTTGAGGTAAAAATATTTTATTGTAATGATCCTTACTCATTCAAATATTGCCTTGATCAAATTTTTTGGCACTGTATTCCAAATGATGAGGTAAGTAGTGTCATTAATTTTTGTCATTCCAAGCATGCTGTGATTAATTCTTCTTCAAGAAAAACTAAATAAAATTTCTGATGTAGATTTTATTGGCCTCATATTCAGCATATATGAATTTTGTAAAACTTGTGAAAATTGTCTGTAATCGATTAATTACTAAAAGAAACAAGATGCCTTTAAATCCCATACTTGAGATTGAAATATTTGACTGTTGGGAATTGATTTCATGGGCCCATTTCCACCATATTTTGGTTGTGTACATATTAGTTGTCATTGATTATGTCTCAAAATGGATTGAATCAATTTTTGTCGAAATAACGATATGAAACTCATGTGGTTAAATTTTAGAGAAAATCTTTTAGAAAGTTGATTTGGAGTTAACTAGCCATTATCGATAAGGAAGCATTTTTGTAATAAGTCATTGAGCCTTTAATGAAGAAATATAATTACACATAAAATTGCAACCCCTTATCATCCCTCAAACAAATAAATAAGTCAATTAAAAATAGAGATAAAACAAATTTAGAAAAGATGATTAACCCGAACCGTAAGATTGGATTCCGTTCAATTAACTTATGCACCCAGGCCTATTGCACTGCAGATGGTATCTTTATGAATGTACCTATCGCATTAGTTTACTAGTAAACCTTATCATTTACCTGTTGAACTTGAGCATAAATCATTTGGGTTATTAAAGCTTTTAATTCAAATTTGGATGATTCTCGTAATGCGCGAAATTACAATTGAATGAACTTAAGAAATCGAGGAACGATGCATATAAAAATTCAAATTATTAGACAAGAACAAAGTTTTTCATGATAAAAGAATTTTTCAAAAACATTTGAAATTAGTCAAAAAAGTGTGGCTTTATAATTCTCGTCTTCATTTGTTTCAGAAAAGTTAAAGTCAAAGCGGAGTTTATTTGTTGTAAAAAATGTATTTCCATATGGGATTGTAGAAATTGAGAACCAAATATAGTGTCACATTTAAAGTTAATAGACAAAGATTAAAACCCTTATCTTGGAATCTTAACCATGTAAATGAAGAATCTAAATAAATTTGAGTGACCTACCAAATTTTCATTAAGTTTGTTTTTTATTTTTTTATAAATAATTTAACTTTACTTTCACTTTATCGATTGAATTGTTTGACTTTTATTTACAGCGTTATTATTTTAATGTGTTTTTAATTATTGTATTTTTTTTTTGTCATTGTACACATCATGACAACCTCGATGAGAAAATTTTTTACTCAAACGTCTCGAGAACTTTTACAGTGAAATTTCACTGAGACTTACTGTTAATAAGTTAAGTCAAATCATATCCGATTTGGGATCATCGACACCAACATTTTGTCTTATATTTGAGGATCTGGAAAACCAACTCAAAAGAATAGAGACGGGATATATGACTTCCAATTACTGACTTGATATTAACCCCGATAAGAGGACAAAAGTAAGTCTTTCTTTTTATCGCGATTTTCTTATTTTGTTCGATTACCGTATTTGATTCGATTTTCAGATTTGATTTCTTTATTTTAGTGTGTTTTGATTTATTTTTCCGTATGAAGTGACGAATAACTTGAGCCTCGTGACTTTTTGTTGGTATTTTAACTCCACACAATCGAAAATGTCAAAATCAAACATGGAAGAAATACAACATAAATTATATGCTTTTTCCTTCTCTCCTCAAAATGTTCTAAAAAAATTTATAAAGCCTCATTGTGAATGATTACGTTTTGCTAATGATCAATGGAACTCCCTCTTGATATTTGGTTAATCAAGCAAGTCAGGTCCGATCGGGCAAGTGAGTTTTCCATTCATTTATTTCTTACGTGTTCTGTTTTGGTAAGCACATATGCTAAAAAAAAAAAGAAGAGGCTAAAGACTTGGCTCTAATCGTTATAACGTGTAAGACTTAGTTGAAAGCAGAAATTTGTAAATCTTTGAATAGTTTCGATACTTGAGAAGATAAAATTAAATTCATTAAAGCATGGCCCAAGTAAAGAATCGCTGGATGATATCTTACGATCTCTCGAGACGTATCGTAAAGCGGAGCATTGCAACGTGAGATTCATAACTTAAGGGGACTATTCCAAAAAGAAAGTATGATTTAGTCTTAAAATCTAACTCAAAAAGACCTACATTTGCTAGTTTATAAGAAAAATGGACGGGAAGCCTATCCTTGACCTATGTAGGCGTTTCCAAGCCATTCTGACGAAAAACCAGAGGATAAGATGTAGAGTAATCACAACTACCAAGACATATCCTTTTATTTTATCTTTTTTATCATTTGTATTATTAATGGTGTGATTTTTGTATTTAATTATTGTATGTTTTCTTTTTATTATTTGTTTTTAGTCATTATTTACTTTTTCTTTTCTTTTGCTTTTTGAATTATTAAGTCCGATCTATACGCCATTTGACAAATACATTAACCCATTTATAAACAGTGTATCATTATATACACCAAGATCTTTAAATATGAGCTCCTTTTTCAAATATTTACAACTTATTTTGAAAAAATTTTTCCAATGGCATCATCTTCGAGTAAACAATTCAAAAACATTTGTGTTTTGGATTTCATTATGGAAAATACAAGGAGTTTGTCGAGGCAATCAGTAGATCTTGGTCATGCCATAATTTGAAAAGAAAATTACACTCAGTATTGGAGGAGGACCGAGAGGGTTATCAAAGTTTGTCCCGTAGTCGTTTTTTACTAGAGGAAACCAAGTGCTGTGCATTATTCCACAAGATTTAAAACCCTATTAGATGCATATATCCGCCCACCAATTGAGAAGGGCCAGCTTGTCTCAGGTATGCAAGAGAATAACTAAAATGTTAAAACATACCGACGCTTTTTATTTTCTTTGCTGTGAGATCTTGCAACTTTAAAGGCATTGATTACATTTTCATATCGGGCCAATTTGAACATCCATAAATAAAAAACCCATTGGTTTGTTAAATATCAATAACTTTACGATTTTTGGTTAACATTCATTAACATGCAAATTTAAGTTAATCATTTTATTCCAATCTCCATGAAAAAAACTCTTTATTCAGGCTTCTACTAATACACGAAGTTACTTGATTTTTTACAAGCTTATAAACCAGAACGCATCCCAAGACTTTGACATTGAAATGGTTTACTAATGATGGTGATCGAAGCCCCCGAAGAAGTGCAAATTAGATTTAACTCTTCGTTTGTGATTATTTCTCAAGCAATCAAACAATGTCTTTTAAACTCTACTTCTTTCCTTTAAGACACAGGATAATGTCTCATTCAGTTAGGGGGAGGGAATAGTTGATAACCAGGAATATTCATCCTGATGTTATAAAAAACTAATTTTAAATAATTTTGAGTCAAGATGGCAGAATATAGAGTGTAATACTTTAAAACGCATCTTCTTATTTCTAAAGTTGTTATTTTTTTTTCATCTTCTTCAAGCTTAGTCGTAATATCTGTATGATTTTTTTTTATCTCTTTCTTTATTATTTATGTTTTCTTTATCTTTTCACCTTTTTGCATGTGTATCTTTAAATTATGAATAATGTTTGAATTGGTTGGGGGAGGGGATAGTAATGTACATTATAAATAGATGTGTTTATCTATTTTTCTAAAAAAAAAACAACAGCAACAATTTTTTTCAGGATGTGATTGTCCAGAAAAGAGTCACGACTTTTGATACGCATCCTAATAGTTCTGTTGTATTATATTTTGATTTTTAAATTCATAGTAAGTTGTTTTTATTCCCTTTTTCTTTGAATTACTCAAATTTTTGAACTCTCTAATTGGTTATTAAGTCATTTTGTTTACTCATTTAACAGGTATTATTAAATCATTCTACACACACACATTGCGACATACACTAGTGGGTTGTAAGTTAAAGTTTTTGCAACATTTAGTTCTTTTAATTTATTAGAGATGATATCTAAGGTAGTAAAAAATGTATATTGCAAAAAAAAAAAAAAGAAAAAAAAAGAGAAAAAGAAAAAAACTAAAAAAAAAGAAAAAAATTGAATGTCTACTTTTGTTATATTTAAAACCTGAGTAATTAAGTCCGTGTGGGTGTTTCAATACTTAGTGCCCTAAGGCTAATTGGTTTGGGAGTCTCTGGCCTAAAGCTCATTACATGGGTTAAAAATATAATATTTTAAAATATATATGAATAATCTGCTGCCTAAAAATAGAGTTTCTAATGAATTTTGGAACGAAAATGTTGTTTTCTTTTAATGAAGCCTCGTAAGTATTGTGTTAATGACTTCATAAAAAATATTTGGTGATGTTCCTGATAATAAATGAATACAAAAAGTTAAAGAAATTTAGGAGAGTTTATTTATTTGGTAACTTAGAGGTTAGATGAATAATTATTAACTTATATGTGAATTTTATAAATCTTAATTTAATATAACGCTTTAACTGCTAGAGACTAGCAATAAGCTGGTTGGGGAGTGTGATTATGTTAAAAATTGTATATTTATTAAAGGATAAAAATGTTATTTTGTGTATATATTATAATTTATATTTGTATTCATGTAATATATTAAGAATTATTAATTATGTTTTAATTATATTTAATTTTGAGTATTTTTATGTATTTATTAGGTAAAATATAGATTTCACATAATTCAAGGCTCTAAATGGGAAAATGAAGGTCAAATTTGGATTCCCAAGGTCCGAAAACCTAGATAGGTTAAGACCGACTTAAAAATCCAACTTTTGGAAGAAAATCGACTTTTTAATCGACTCAAGAATTATCGACGATAAAACGAGCTACAATAGATATGAATGCACTTGAACAATAACTGTCAATTTTCACTAAATCTCAACCGCTCATTATTCAATGGCAAGATTATGCCACGAAAGAAATGGTTCGTGAAGTAAGTCAAGGATCCGACTTTGTATTTGATCGACCATCCACCCATTAACCCGCCAAATCTCAATCGCTCTTCGATCAAATCAAACGTTTCATATGATGCCACATGTAAGGTTGGCTTTTGAAGTTTCACTAAATTGTTGATTCGATCTAATGGTATGCCGAACGCACGCATCAATCTTGTCATTACGATCACACAAGACTGGATTATGAATTTATTTTTCTATAAATGAGCCTTATTTTTATATTTTTTTATCCTCTTTTCTCAAATTCTCTCAATCCTTTTGTAATCCTTTTGCCGCGTGCTTTTAATATTTTGTGTAATTATTTTCATAAATAATATTAGTTTTATTTTCAATTTTAGTTGTTTTATTTCCTTTTAATTATAAGTAATTTAATTTCAAGAATTATTTTTATTTCAATCAGGCTTAATTAAATAATAATAGTTAGGGTAAGGTGAAACTCTTGAGAAATAAATATGAGTTAATTAAATTTTATTTTTAATTATATAAATTAAATTATTTTCTAATTAATTTTATACATATTTTATATTTTGAAATTTTGATTTATTGTAAAAAAAAAAATAGATTTGGGCACAATAAATTCTTAATATCATAATATAAGATATGGTAACTTGGTATTTTGATTTATTATAGACAAATTAAATTTTAACACAATAAATACTTAATCCATAATAAAATTAATGAGAAAATAATAATAATTTATATAATTAATCTTTTGGGAAATAAATATAAATAAAAATGGGAAAAAATTTTTGTTAAATTTTATTTACTATTAAGAGTGAATCCATAACCCTAATTAATTCAATTTCATAGTTTCACTTAAATTAAGTTTTGTATATTCAAGTTTTATTTTTCTTTTTAGAAAAAATAAAATAAAAAAATTAAATCTTTTTCTCATGGATCGACTCCTGACTCAAATTTATAATACAACAAAACACTCTTATACCCAAGAATAAAATCACTTTTAAGTCATAGGAGACTATTAAACCAAACTATAGAAACATGAATCTTAGGTAAATAAACGTGAAAGTTGTGATCGTTAACTTTGCAATTATGCGATCATTAACTTGCAGAACTACGAAAATCATGCAATTGATTAACCAATAAACATGAAACACATACCATTAATGTGATACCAAGGCCATTAAACGTTAAACTATAAGGCGTGAAACTTAGTTCAATAAACATCAAACTGAATCATTAACGTGCAACCACGCGATCATTAACTTACAACCACGAAAATCATGCAATTGATGGACCAATAAACTCAAACGCTCACCATTGACATGATGCCGGCGCCATTAAACGTGAAACTATGGAACGTGAAACTTAGTTCAATAAACATGAAACCCGGAATTATTAACTTATAACAACAAAAGTATGCAAATCATGGACCAATAAACGTGAAACACACACCATTAATGGATATCATGACCATTAAACATGAAACTATAAAAACATAAAACTTACTTCAATAAACGAAACTCTAATCATTAACTTGCAACCATGTGATCATTAACTCAGAACCATGAAAATCATGCGAAGAATAAACCAATAAACCCGAACTCACCATTAACGTGATACCAAGACCATTAAACGCGAAACTATAGGAACGTGGAAACTTAGTTCAATAAACGTGAAACTCGTAATGCGTTAACATGCCACCATGCAATCATTAACGCAACCATGAAGATCATACAATTTATGAACCAATAAACTCCAAACACTCACCATTAACATAAATGGGGACTATTAAACTTGAAACTATAGAAACATGAATCTTAGGTCAATGAACGTGAAATTTGTGATCACTAACTTGCAATTATCGCGATCATTAACTTGCAACCACGAAAATCATGCGCACGATTGATGGACCAATAAACCAAACGCTAACCATTAACATAAACTCAAACGCTAATCATTAACATGATACCAGGCCATTAAACGTGAAACTATTTAACGAAACTTAGTTCAATAAACATGAAACCGGGAATCATTAACTTTGCAACCACGTAAAAATCATGCAAGGAATAAACCAATAAACATGAAACACACACCATTAACGTGATACCAGACCATTAAACATGAAACTATAGAAACTTGAAACTTACTTTTTAAATAAACGGTAGAAACTCAGAATCATTAACTTACAACCATGCAATCATTAACTTGTAACCACAAAAATCATGCAATGAATAAACCAATAAACTCGAAACCTTCACCATTAACGTGATACCAATACCATTAAACGTGAAACTATAGGAATTGAAACTATGGAACGTGAAACTTAGTTCAATAAACGTGAAACTCGGAATCATTAACATGCCACCATGCAATCATTAACGGCAAACCGCGAAGATCATGCAATTTATGAACCAATAAACCCGAAACACTCACCATTAACATAATATGGGGACTATTAAACTTGAAACTATAGAAACATGAATCTTAGGTCAATGAACGTGAAATTTGTGATCACTAACTTGCAATTATGCGATCATTAACTTTGCAAACCACGAAAATCATGCAATTGATGGACCAATAAACCTGAAACGCCTAACCATTAACATAAACCTTAAACGCTAACCATTAACATGATACCGAGGCCATTAAACGTGAAACTATCTAACGTAAAAACTTAGTTCAATAAACATGAAACCCTAATCATTAACTTGCAACCACAAAAATCATGCAAGGAATAAACAATAAACATGAAACACACACCATTAACGTGATACCGTGACCATTAAACATGAAACTATAGAAACTTGAAACTTACTTTTAATAAACGAGAAACTCGTAATCATTAACTTACAACCATGCAATCATTAACTTGTAACCACAAAAATCATGCAATGAATAAACCAATAAAACCCTAAAACCTTCACCATTAACGTGATACCAAGACCATTAAACGTGAAACTATAGAACGTGAAACTTAGTTCAATAAACGTGAAACTCAATCATTAACATGCCACCATGCAATCATTAACGCAACCGCTTGAAGATCATGCAATTTATGAACCAATAAACCCAAAACACTCACCATTAACATAATATGGGGACTATTAAAAACTTGAAACTATAGAAACATGAATCTTAGGTCAATGAATGAAATTTGTGATCACTAACTTGCAATTATGCGATCATTAACTTGCAACCACGAAAAATCATGAAATTTATAAACCAATAAACATGAAACACACACCATTAACGTGATACTAGGACCATTAAATGTGAAACTATAGAACGGAAACTTAGTTCAATAAATGTGAAACCTGGAATCGTTAACGTGCAACCATGCTGATCTTTAACTTGCAACCACGAAAAATCATGCAAGGAATAAACCAATAAACATGAAACAATCACCATTAACTTGATATATTGACCATTATACTTGAAACTTTGACAATGAACATGAAACCTATGATCATTACCTTGCAATCATAAAAATCATCGATTGATGGACCAATAAACATGAGATGCCTACCATTAATTTGATATTAGAACCATTAAACGTGAAACTCATTTTTTATTATTATAAAAATATTCCTTTTTGTAATGTGTCCTTTATTTTTAAAATAATAATTATTTTACCTATTATATTTATTTATTATATTGTTTTATAATTTTTATTGATATGAGCAACCCATGCTCCAAGAATTTTTTTTTTTGTGTTATGGTAATATTTTTAAAAATTATTTTATTTCTTACATGTATTACATACATATGTATGGTAGCTGCCCCCATGTTATAAAAGTGCTTTTATCAAAAGTACTTTTATTTTTCTTTTATTAAGAAACATCAAAATTATTACATCTACAGCCTAGAGTATGGAATAACAAAAACATAGAAATTAATAAGAAAAAAAGATAGTTTGAATTATAAATTTAGAGAGAGAGAGAGAGAGAGAGAAACTTAATTTAATAGCATGGCACAAATGTGAGAGTTGCAGTACCTCAAAATATGGATGCCTTAAATTTCATAAACACATTAGCAAACTATAGAGTTAAATTTCACCAGTTTAACTCATGTTTCTTTGTCCTCATCATAAAGATTATAAAATATGAGCTAAATTTGACTAGTTTAACCCATGCTTCTTTATCCTCATCACAAGCACTATAAAAAAACATAGAACGGAATACTATTAGGACCGATTAAAATCGTGGCTCTAAGTCATTTAACCATTGTAAGGCCATCAATCTTCTTCAAGTCTTCACTTTTTATTTGTCTTTCATTGATTTCTATGTCCCGTAACCTCGACTTAAGTGATTAGAAGGTTATTTCATTTCCACATGATAAGAGTTGTTAGCTCTTTAAGTTCTCTAAGTTCTTTGAAATCTTTATTTTTTTCCTTTATGATTGAAGAAATATGTTTGTTGCCTCTTTACGAATTCACATAAATATTTTAAAATGATCCAGTTCATGACTCCTAAAGATGATTTAAATTGACTTATACATAGCATAAAACCTAGTAATAAAACTTAGCATGACTTTGTATCAGATTCTTCCAAAAATCACTATCCAACCTTCATATACATAGATATAGTACAAATTCATATTTCACGACATAGTTATTTCTAGTCTTTTAACATTATTTTTAAACATGTTAAGTATAAAATGCCTAGATGACCAAATATAGTTGAACATATTAACCTGTTGATATGCATATGAATGATACAATTATTAGAACATTAGCTAGAGAAGAAAATAACTTAATGCACATAATCCAAATATAAAGCTACAATTCATTTGGCCAAGTCAAATGAAGGATATCGTGGCTTATGCCTGGGTAGTGTCATTAGGGTGCACCAAATTTAAAACCTTAATAATAATATAAACTAGTACATGGTGAGTAAGATCGATCGCACAAAGACTATACTAGTTATAATAAGGATTTAAAATAATAATAATAATAATAAATTAATCTAACTAAAAGAAAATGCGAAAGAAAAAAGGTGGTTTTATGAATTTTTAACTAAATAGCAAGAAATAAAGAAACTAAAATTATGAAAATAATAATTCAATAGAAACCTAATTAAACAAGTAAGAAATAAAAATGATAAAATCTTTGGTAAAAAGGAGCATTCGCCAACACCAAACATGCACATAATTAACATATCAATTTATCATCAATTTTGATTGAAATTATCGACTATAGATAACAATAAGCTCTATTAATTTCTATCTTTTCTTAATGAGTTGTTGGGCAAAAACAAGTTCTTCACATTATCTCTAACCATTAAATAACTCAAAACAAGTTCTTTAAATTTAAGATAATGAAAGCATTAAGTAGAAAAAGATATTTTGCTTGATCTAAGCAATAAACATATAAGCTCGGATTCTTTAACCTAGGTTATGTTCTCTAATTGAAATCATTGATTCCAATTTGCTACTAATGATTAAATTATCAAGATAATTACATATCAAGAATTTTAATCTAGCAATACAATTTATTCAAATTCTATATAATTGGCCACAAAATTAGATAAGAATAAAACCAAAAACATTATTTATAAAAGAACATAAATAATTTCAATTAAATAAATTGAATTATAGAAATTAAATATTAATCATATGACATGTTTAGGGTTTAATTAGTCTTAACCAAATAGAAAATCTAGCCTAACATAATTGAATTGAAAATAATAGAATTGATAAAACCGGTCACAAAGATTAATCCAAGCGTTTAGCTCTTGCTCCAATTTAATTACTTCCAGCTTCTTCTCCCTTTTTTTGTTCCTTCAAGCCGCCGCCTCGCTTTAGTCGTCCTTCCTCCTTTGTCTTCAATTGTGGCCTTTATATAATGCCCAAACCCTTGTAGCCTTGTGTTAATTGGATTCAAATTGAAAGCCACGAGCCCACCGACTTTAGCTTAGGCAATTCACGTGCATGCTTAATTAATTACGGCAATTTCTTCCTTTTTTTTTTTGCTTTCACGTGATGGCCTATCTTGTTAATTGGTAATTTTGGTAAAGTAGAATGACAAATCATACCTCATTATGTCCTTGTCATTCTATTTTCTCTTTCAAAGAACACCATTCATAATAGCGCGAACCTTATTGGTATATTATGGGATGATCTTTCGATTCTTCAGAATTTAAAGCAAATGGTCCTAGACGTTGTTCACAATTCGAATCATCACATTTACCATAGCATTCACCATCACGGTCAGATTTGATGCTTTTAATTCTCTTTGCCAAGTTAATTCTCAACTTCAACCTTAAAATTTTGAACACATTCAAGGACTATGACTTTTCATAAAAGAGATATTTGTAGCCATATTTTAAAAATTATCTATGAACATTGATACAATATTGTTGATCATTCCAAGCGGTGAGAGAATGGCCACAAATGTCTGATGATAAGTTTAAGACATCCAAAGTTCTCGCTAGCTTCAAATCTCCTTTTTATTGGTTTTTTTTTTCTTTGATACAATTAACATGAAATATCAAAATTTGTAAAATCTAAGGGTCAAGAATTTTGTTTGATACAAGTCTCTCTATTTTTCGTCTGTAGATATGAACCAAATGTGCCATAACGCAGTTGCAATTTGGTCTCATTGGTTAATTTTCTCTTTAAACCTCATGTACTTAATTGTACGGGTTTATTAAATAAAGCATTAAATAAAGCAATCGTTTTCATCAAATAAAGATTTATGTGTCAAAGGGCAACCAATTAGTTTTGAATCTTCAAACAAATTGAATTTTCCATTCCCAAATGAACAAGAATAACCAAATTTATCCAAAGTAGAATGGAAATCAAATTTTGCCTATGATGAAACAATAAAAGCTTTCATCATGATCTAAATAAAATCCGATCTTTAATAATAATCCATTTTTCCAATCGCTTTCAACTTGTTGTCTTTGCCACCATTCACATGTATTTATCTTTTTCACCATTACTAGGTTTTTTGGTAAGTCATACGGTCACCAGATAGACACATTAGCATGAAAGTGGTTGCACCAAAAATCTATCCACCATACGTGTCTACGTATCAAACTTAAATTAACTTCAAAACAAGCCAAACTAAGAAGCATACCTTCTTAAAGCGTCATGTGTGATAATTATGTAATGCTTCTTCTTACGCTCTTTCAAAACCTACAAAAGAAACAACCAATACCTTCTAAATCACATGTTTTCTTTGTTGTTTCTTTAAAGTTGTTGTTATTTAGCTCGTTTATCCTTCTTCCTTTTTTGCTCTTGTTCTTGCCCATGAGGTAAAGGCTGCCGGTGACTTTCCGCTTTTATCTTCTTTAGCCTATTCTCCCCGAAAATATCGTGATATAAGCTCATTTAAACTAGTCTCTTTTCGGCAATTATAGCTCACCTTTAAACTCGTTAACTTTCACTATTATTGGGTTTTCTTAACTCAAGCAATCACATGTATTAGACACCTAATATAAGAGTTACACCAAAATCTATCCACCACGTGTCTGGTGATCGAACTTAAATTAACTTTAATAAACCAAATTAAAAGCATACCTTTCTTAGCATGCCATGCGATAATTATTACGTTATTTCTTCTTATACCAGCCCTTCAGCCTCATAAAAGCATTAATCAAGACGCCTAGATCACCTAGTTTTTTTATTTCTTTTAAAGTGATGATCACACCTTCCTCATCCTTCTTCCTTTTTGCCCTTATTCTCGCTCGTAGGTGCTGCTGAACACTTTTTGTATTATCTTTTTTACTTTATTCTCCCGAATACAATCTGACAGGAGTTTATTAGAGACTAAATCTCTTTAAACAATTATAGCTCACCTTAAACTAGTTAACTTTCACCATTCTGATGTTTTAACTTAAACAATCTGTATGACACCACATGAGTGATTGCTCAAAAATTTACCCATCACATATGTCTAGGTATCAAACTTAAAATTAACTTCAAAACATGTGCAAAACTAATAGCATATCTTTGTTAGTACCGTATGCTGTGATAATTAGTCAAATGGTTTTTCTTATACCTTTTATCCCCATGAAAAGCTAGTGTCTTACAGATCTCTAGCATCACCTGCTTTTTTTTTGACATTTTTTTTTTAAAAATGTTGATTCTACAGTTTCCTCATGCTTTTTCATTTTTTTGCTTTTGTTTCTTTATAGAGATAAAGGCTAAGTGAGCACTTTTGCCATAATCTTTCTTTAGCCTATTCCCTTCCGCCAAACACGTTGTGATATAAGCTCATTCAGAGGCTAAGTCTCTTTCTCGATAATTATACTCACCTTAAACTAGTTAACTTTGTTGAGGATATTAAAACTAAATGCCTTTAGCAAGTCCTTTGAGAGCTCAAGCTTAAATGCTCTTAAGGGTTGTATAAGATGAACATTCTCACATGATGTACTCCTCCGATATTCTTTACCCTATTAATCTTTATTAGTGGGCATTGTTAAAAGAGTACATACCAATTTTGGTCTTTTCATTTTTGACAAAACCTCTATTCAATTTGTGCAAGTAACTCTTTAGTTGTTGTTGGTTTTTAGTCATTGGGCCTAAATGCTTCTAATGACCTTTTCATGATCATGATAATAATGGGATTTGATCTCTCCGTATTTATTTCCCTTGTATGATCGTGGCTCTTTCTCATCCATAAAAGGTGGGGGAGAATCAACTTTTAACGTAAAAGGTCAAGATCCATGATTGCAAGAATTATTAAGAGGTTCTCGCCATGATAAGTTAGAGCCATTTAGCATAGAAATAGAATTGATGTTGGCGGTAGTATTAGTGATGGGCCATAACTAAGCAGGAGGAAGAAGAAGCAAACAAAACAAGCTTAAATTAGTCTTAAAACAAAAATAAATTCAAATAAAGGTAAACCACATATCAAGATATCAACACTCCATTAATATTTCATCTAGATAAAATATTAACTTGTAAAGTGATACTTTGGTGTAGAATCAAACACCGATAATAAGCAATAGCCGCCAAATAATAAATATTCCTGGGGCGATTTATTTGTTTACATAAAAAACCGAATAATCATCGCGTATTTGTTACCACAAGTGCACATATATAATTCTATTAAATATGAACCTTTCTTTGGGTTGATCGATAGCTTCTAAATTACATATACAAACCTATTTATATTTCAAAAATAAATTAATTTTTACAAGAGATGGTACTTTGGCGGCATATTTTTTTAATTAATTCATCTCAAAAATACATATAAACATACCTAATATTCCATTTAAAATTGTCCAAAAATTTAACAAATAAAAAAAATTCAAGTCAAAGTGAAGTTTTGATTGATCATGATCACTGTTGATCTACAAACTTGATTGGTTCATATCGCTGGACCGATTTTAAATTAGACCAATCTTGGTTGAACAAACTCGACCAAACCAGTCCAAATCAACAAAACCTTAACCTTATTTTTTTCTTCCATGGTGCGCCATGAATCTCGTAGGCCATGGCTTTTCTGGCTATGCGTGCTTGAAAGGCCGTGTCCTTCCTTATTTTTCTTCTTCTTGATGCAACCATTGCTTTAATGCAGGTTGTGACTCTGCTTGATCTGGTGTGGTTGAAACCATACTGGCCTAAACACCACCGGTGGTATATCTCGCTAGCTTGAATTTAAAAACTATTTTTAATTATTAATCCTTAAAAAAATAAAACAATCGTAATTTTCTCAAATTTAATGATACTAGATTTGAGAAAATAAAAAAATTTAATTAGTAATAAAAAAATAAATTTGATTGTCAATGATTCAACATGAAGAAGGCTTTGATATCGGCTGCAGAAAGGAAAAATTTTGATGAAAACTATCATCTATAACCTAAGAATATTCATATTGTATCATCAAGAATCAACAAGATATGCAAATACGTACATGAATCTATAGCACTAAATTTCTCTCAGGGTTATCCTGGTTTGGCCTTGGGGATTGACACGTTCTCGAAAATTCTTTAATATTCTCCGCTACGCATCTACGATGATGAGATGTCGGAAAGAATAAAAGATCGTGTGACACGGGACCAGTGACCATTTATCTGAATAATTATTTTGTTGTTATTAAGGTAGATTCCTAATTCCAGCCATTATAAAATTATATTACTATTTGGTATACAATTTAAAGGCCTACAACCTATTAGATACATTAGAGCTTCGTATACTACAAACATTAATAGATCACTTTAATTGGCCTTAACCTTTATATAATAGTTAATAATATATATTTATTCATATATAAGCCTAATGTTGAATTAATGCTATATTAAAATCCAACAAAACATATTTCAAAAAACATCAAATGTTGCAAAGTGGCAATCATACCTAGAAAAAGTTTATCTATATGTGAAGAAAGAGCACTACATACATTATTTTGATTAATGATTTTTTGAGTATTTTGACCTCAAAAATTAACATGATCATGAAGGGTAAAATGTGCAGAATGGTTGGTAATGCTGTAAATGGAAGAATTAAAGCTGCCAACTTCCTAGTAAGACATTCTATAAGTGGACGAGTAATTTTTAATTTTTTACAATCTAAAAGTCAACCAACATGAATTTGAAAGGTCCATTTTGATATCTTTCTAGGCACATTCATAAAAGATTGAAACATGGAACAAAAATCACTCAGTTTCGGTTTCTCTTAACAAGTAGTTCCAAAATCCAGTTAAGCATACACATATATACCTAAATATGCCACCTTGCTTTATGATGGTGATCTAGCTGATCATCAGCCAAATGAAAAATTCTGTTGTCTTATAAATAACAAGCTCAGTGATACTTCTCACATTGCCAATTTCAAATAATATAGAATAGGACTATTAATAAATTCTTCAGGTGACTGTTTCTACTAATCTTTAACTCTTTTGCTAGATGGCTATTAAAAATGAAGTGCAAGACACCATTTCTACAACAATTGCATCTATTGCAAAAATAGCTTAATGAGTTGTCGTTTGAAAATATAATTTTGAGTGGGACTAAATTAGTGTAAGCGGAAGGTCAAGAATAATTCAAAATCTTTTCTGTAAGTACTTCAAAATGATATTATATACTCAAAATGATGCTAGGATGAATGAGAAATTGACATTCATAGTACATCCATTGATGACATCTGATAAAAGCATGAGTTATAGAGATTGTAACGGCTAATTAAATTTGGAATTAATTAATACAATCAATTCTAGAATTTGTTATTTGTAACTATTAATTAAATTTAAAATTTATTATAAGATTTAATGATTAATTAAATCCAAAATTTAATACATAGTTAATAAAGTTACAATTATACTTTGAATTTAATTCAAAATTAAATCAAAGGTTTAAAGGTAGCTCTTACGCTTTCAATTAGACATTAAAAAAGCAATAAATGAGAAATTAAATGTGTCATTACAAAATTTATAGTTATCAACTATATGGATGACAATGCCCTAAACAGAATTTTATAAGTTGACATTCTTCTTCATTTCAAGGAAGCAATAAGGACAGGCAAAGACATACACAATGTACAAAAACAAGTGATAGACAGAAAAATAGAATTAGATAGACTTTAGTTTCTCATTTTATACCCATTTTGATTGAATTCAAACACAGTGGAAATTCAACGTGAAACAATCTAATAATGCACCAAAGTTATTCAGTGATGTTGCATCTTAAAAAGCAAATGCCGTTCAAATCCTAAAGCATCTGAGAATTGAAGGAGAATCTAATTTAAAGAAATTGTGGTATGCACATGCCTCAGTTTGCGTTATATTCTTTTATCTTATTTATATTGTCATTTAATTGCTCTAATTAATATTTCAATTTCTATTGTTTGTTATATGAAAAATCTAATTTGTAATCCGTTATTTCAGAATTTGTTCCTTCTATATTGTGTATTCCATGTATTTTTCCTACAATATCAGTATAATTTTAATGTTTCCTACACCATTTCTACATTCCAAAATTTGATATACACATGGTAGCGATCCCAACAACATTTTGTTTAGGAGGAAGTTTCACCAAGTCATGGTCACAAGAATAGGCTCTTTCTTGATTGAAATAGAGCTAGGCTTGAATGGAAACTTGAACTAATTGGTCTACAATCTACTTGATTCTATTGTGTTGTTCAGGAGTAAGGTCCAAAAGTGTATTTAGGCGTTGATATGGCCCAAATAAGCTCTTATTGCAACTTTAACTTGGCTATTGCTTAATAGTAGCTTGAAATGTTGAATATTTTGAATAATTACTAAATATAAGCAGCATCATTTGTGTAAGCGTATTATATACATGAACAATTCCGTGAATAGTGCTCCATCAACTAAAAGTTTTGATATCACATTAGGAAAATGATGGGTGAAATACGCCCACGATTAAAATGAATTTGAAGAAAAGTGAAGAACAAGTACGTAAAGAAAACACAAAAATTTACATGGTTAAGCTTTTAGCTTATATCTATGGGTAAAGATAGAGAAGATATTTTACTACTAAAATGGAATTATAATTATTACAAGTATTTTTATCTCACAATCCAACGCCTTTAATATACACGAACTCTCAAACTACTAAATTTAGAACTTAAAATTCTAAAAATACTCTCTCAATTTATGATTTTCTTATTCTTCCAATTGGTGATTTCTCTGTTCCCCTAACTTACCTATTTATAGGGCTAACCAAATCTAAATTATCAAATTTGGTTTGTCTTTAAAATAATTTATTATTGTTTTATGAAAATTGTTGTGTTTTAAAATAATAATGTATTTTATTAAAATATAATTTACTTTGTCAAAATTAGTAGGTAATATTTTATTACCACTATTTTATTATATTTAGATTGTAAGAAAAGGCACTACCACTGAATGTTCTCAACAACGAGTTTTAATTAAATTCCATATTTTCTTTGCACATTTTTATCGGACAATGCCTTCGCGTGAACTCGAGAAACATGTCATGCATCATGTGCCTAAGCCCTTATAGGTTGGATTGGGTTATTAGCCAACTATTAATTTGTATGTAGTAACACATTTTCAATCAAATCAATAATTGAATCTAAATACCACCTAGGGGTGGGTAAATGGTTTTTTCGGTTTGGTTCGAAGGGTGAAAACCAAATAGTTTGAAAATATAAAAACCAATTGGTTTGTGTTTGGTTAGGTTCAAAACCAAATCGAATTGACAAACTGATCAATTCGATCAATTATTTAAAAATTATTTTTTAATTTAGAGCATAAAACTTAAATTCTAAATTCCCTTCTTCAAATCTTAATTTCGTAACCCTCAATTTAAATTCCCTTCTTCAAATCCTAATTTTGTAATCCTCAAATCTAAATTGCATTATCATCTCTCAACTCTTAGGTGGTGTTTAGTTTGAAGAAATGATTAGAGAAGAGAGGAGAGGAGTGGAGAGGAGAGGAGAGGGTGGAGAAGAGAGGAGAGTGAATTCAATTTTCATTGTTTGGTTTTGAACAATTCTAAATGGAAAGAGATTGATTATTTTTTACTATGACAGTTTAATCATTTGTGTTAAGATTTTAATATTTGATATTAAGTGAAGTTAAAAAATCAAGATAAATCTACAAAATCATAATAAGAAAAAAAGTCTAAAATTATTATTCAATTATATTATCTAGGATTTGAAATTTTTGGAAAATATTAAATTATAAATTAACTTAATCTAAAAATAGAAAAATTAAAAACAAGTAGAATTGAAAGAAAATTTATTACGAATCGATTTTGATCTTTTTTAATTTTTCGTTTATAATTTGCAAATAAAAGTATAAATAAATATACATCATATAAAGATAATCTTCATTTAGTTTTCAACATTAAAATAATAGAATTCTAGTTTTCTTTCCTCAATTGCTAGTTTTCAACATTAAAATAATGAAATTCTAGTTTTCTTTCCTCAATTGCTTTTATCTTTGTTTTTCGAGAAAAAAAGATTAATTAATTAAGTGAAAATCAAGTTTATTTTGTAATTACTTTTCTCTTTTGGTAATTTATATTTTATATTTTCATATTAAATAAATAAATAAATAAGTCTATTTATTTTGTTAAGTTTCTTAAAGCATTCATTAAATTTAATTAATACAAAATTATTTATAATATTAAATTGATAAAAATAAAATTTTAAAAAATAATTATTAGTGGCATTCAATAATAAGTTAAAAAGTTGAAGGGTAATTTGAAAAAGTTTTAGTTTCCAACATAAGAGGAATTTGAATTCTTCACTCCTTGGGGGTGGAATTCAAAATCCACATTATGATAGATATTAAATTCTAATGGAAATTAGATTCTTATACATTTGTCTAACCAAACAATAGAAATAAAAATAGAATTTAAATTACTTTCATATCTTTTCATTCTCTCCTCCAACCAAACATCACCTTAGTGTCTAAAGGTCGCCTCATCTATCTCCTGATCGTCTCTCCCTCACCTCAAGATCAACAGCGACACAACCCTTCAAATGTGGTGACATTGTCATGAACTCAGTCTTTCACGAGAAAGTCACGCCTCACGGTCACCACCTGTCAACCAGTCAATCGTCATCCTCAATCTCTCCTCGCCTCATGGTTAACGCTACTCTTCATCTCTCATCACTCATACCTCATGGTCCCTCTCGTTGGTTCAAACCTTATACTGTTAGCCCGTCATCTTTAGTCTTCTTGCTATGATTTTTTCTTTTATTTTAATTTATGTTTAGCCTTTGTGTTTTGTTTTTGTTTCTGTTTGAATTGAACTTATGAAGGTTGATTTTGTGCTCGTATATTGATTAGTGGATGTGTGAATATAGTGACCAAAATAAAAGGCTGTAGCCATTGTAAGTGAAATCAGAAATAGATGTATAACTGTATATTGAGAATATTGATCTTATAAACATTAAATCATTAACACTTTATGTTGGTAAGGGCTGCTTTCGGAATTCGGATGCAGTGAGATTTTTTAGGTTTTGTTTAGTTTGAAAATGGGTGAGAAGAAAAAAACCAACATTTGAAAGTATATATTGTTTGGTGACTAAAATTACTTAAATATCCCATTGTTATCACTAACCAGTTGAATTTAAATTGCCATAATCATGCAATTGTAAACAAATATTGCCGCGTGTAGAAAAAAATCAAGAATAAATTTATGATCGAATTTGGCATATAATTGTTCTAGTAAATTGAAATCATTGTTCAAATTTGTTCATTGAAAATAAATTAAATAAGTAAACAAACCAATATTGTTTATTTCTTTTTATTTTATTCATTTTAGATGTCTAATTATTCAAGAGTTAAAGACAACCTTGATCGTCTAGCCAATGATTTGAGCATGAAGTTAAAGTTCAAATTGATGATAATGAAATAATTAGAAGCCGCAATTGTCACTAATGGAAACAAGCAGAAAAGTCATATCATCCAAAACTCGCCGCAGCTATTAAGGAAAAAATGGCTGCAAGATCAATAAGGTGGCAACATTTCACTAGACTTTGTGAATAATGATAGAAAGTACAAATGCAACTACTCGTGGTCAAAGAATTTGAATGTGGGGCCCAGTGAGTACGAGACTAGCACTTTGAGGACTCATAAATTGAGAAAGGTGTAAAAGTACAAGGACTTTCATAAAGACCAAATAGCTTTAACTCAAGATGTTGGTAGTGATGAAGTTGTAGCAAGAGGATTTAGTTAGGAAGCTTGCAAATGAGCAATTGTGAAAAATGATTGCTCCCCGACTTAATTGCCTTTTGTTGTGGAGGATTGAGTTTTAGGCAATTTTGCCGGGTATGCTTCGGCTAGAGATATCTTCTCCTATCACGAAGAACCATTATTAGGGATAGTCTTCAAAGATGTATTTAGAGGGGAAAAGGTTATGTTGAAGAGCTTATTGGTCGGGAATACGAAAGCATCTTTGACCACCGATATTTGGACTTCCATTACAACAACTAGCTATGGTTATCAAGCTCACTTTATTGGCGGAGGATTGAATTTACATGCAGAAAGATTGTTAGTTTTAACATTGTTAATGATCATTCATTTGAGACAATTAGTGCAACTTGAAAATGCTGTAATTGATTGGGGTATCGAGCGAAAGTGTTTACCTGAACGGTGCTGATAATGCAAGTCCAAATGAAGCGTGCTCTAGGTATTTAATTGATAGAGTAAAGACTTTGAGGGATGATACATTAGTGTTGAATGGGGGTTATTAGCATGTTCATTGTTGTGCACATATATTGAATTTGATCGTTACTGAAGGGTTGAAGGAATTAGAGCAAAGTATATTTATTGTTTGAAATGCTGTGAAGTATGTGAGATCTTCCACCCTTTAGGATGCAAGCATATCTGTTGAACAACAGAAGGGTAATTCGCGGGAAGTGTGATTTTGAATTGTCCTACTAAATAGAATTCTACATATTCTGTATTGAATACAACATTAATTTAAGCTATCATTTATTTGGATGGCATGAATCTCAGCTTTATGATGCTTATTTTAATGAAAAAGAGGGGTGGGAAGAAAGAAAAAAGGAAAGGGCGACTGTTGTATAGTATTTGGGAGAGTGCTCGTTGCATGATTTAGGTTTGCAGACTTTTATGATGCGATTTTGCGGTTTTCTTCATCTTGAAAGTAACATCAAATATTTATTTTTAATTTGATATGTCAAATTGAACAATCTTACTAAATGTTGTTTGCTAGTCTTTTGGGTTTGATGGCAATTAAAATGAAGAAAAATTCGATGAGTATTAGGAAGGCTATTTGAAGATAAACAATTTGTTGATTGTTGCTTTTGTACTTGTTCCATGGGAAAAAATGAAATTCGCAACACATTGCTTTGAGAAATTATATGGCAAAAATAGTGTCAAATGTGTTGAGATGAAGGAAATGGTCAAAGATTTGTTGACTAAACTTTATATGAGTCTTAAAATGGACAATATGAATCCAATGGAAGTGGGAGTGCAAGTGGAAGTGCAAACGAAATTACAAGCAGAAGCCAAACTTTAGATATTAGAAGTGGAAGTGATTTGAATTTTGGGATTTAGGTGCTGATGATGATGTTATAATTAAGGATCTTTTCTCCAAATTTAGTAAAGCAATTGAGGTTAATGAAAGTAGCTTCGAATTGTCAAATGAGTTGAATTTTTACTTGATATTTTGTTATGGTGGAGGGTGAATAGTGCCAATTATCCAATTTTGTCAAAGTATAAGAAGTGATGTTTTGCTATTCTAGTGTCTACTATTACCTCTGAGTTCGCCTTTAGTATTGAATGTCGTATACTAATTAATATAGAAGCTCTTTGACTCAGACATGGTTGAAGTGTTGGTATATATATATATATATATATATATATATATATATATTATTAAATCACACTTTATTTAGTTTAATTATTGAGTGCTTTCACTCACTTTAAATTTTGATGTGATATAGGCGGTGGATGTAATTGTTTGTGTTATGGTGGAGTTTTATCAAATGTCAATGTATTATTGCATATTTCTTGTGTTTTGTTTTTGTTGTTCTAGATTTATAATTTTTAATAAATTTTAAATTTAGGTGTTTATGAATTGTGACTATTTTGTATTAGGACTTTTATTATTTTGCTTTTGACTTAAATACTTTGTATTTGTTCATTTATATCTAGTATACCGTGTAAAGTGTAGCTAATAGTTAGTACAGGTATAAATTATAAAATTTAGTAAAATCAAGCGTAAGCTATAAAATGTAGTAAGATTAGATAAGATTAGGTTAAAACTGCAAAATTCAGGAAAATGTAAAAATTAAACCAAACCGAATCGAACTTAATTTCAGAACCAAACCACACTGAACCAAATATTTTAGTTCGTTTCAATTATGAAATTCGATTTGGATTCGGTTTTGAATTTTTTAGAACCAATCCATTTTTAGTTCGGTTCAATTCGAGGCCAGAGCCGAACCGGGAAACGTCAACCTAGTACCACCGTCCACGAGAAACTTTGAAGCAACCACAACAAATGAAAACCAGCCAAAGCCCACAACTCAGAACATCAATCCCACTTTTGATCACAATTTAATAATAATTCCTCTAACGAGCAAAGTCAATCATTCAATAATTTTCAAAGCAGCAAGAACAATTACAACAAGCTCATAAAAGCCTACAAACAATTACAATAACCACACTAGAACATTTTCCACACCGCCCAAAATTTTCAAGCTAAAGGGGTAAAAATGCACAAACTAAAGTGTGCTAGTTCAGCTTGATTCTAGAAGGTTCCATCACCATCAATTTCTTGCACATTCTTATCACTTACATATAACCATAAAGTCCCTAGATGTTGCTAGAGCACTGTAGCATTTAGCTTGAACGTAGCTTTCTGTAGATAACTCCAGGTATAGCCAGGCATGAGAGCTCTTGCTAAGTTTTAAAAACTCTCAAGGGTTACAACATTCTAGAATTAGACAAGCTTCCCTAAAAATAGGGTGTGACACTTAATATTTTGGCAAGCAATAAATAAGAGCAACTAACAAACTCTCAA
>JASUUG010000658.1:0-43757 GCA_030449905.1 Luvunga scandens
AATTAACGTTATGAATCAATCATAATAAACACACACATATTTGATCAGGTCAATTATATATAATTTAATTAAACATTAAAAGCTTTAATTTCTTCAATGAATTGAATCATCGATCAACTCATAGACTTCGCGATTTCTCTAAGCAGATACTTCTGAATTTTCCCCGTCGAAGTCTTGGGAAGCTCTTCCGAGAAAACAACTTTTCTAGGCACCATGTACTCCCGGCAGCCGAGCCCTGCAATACTCTTATCTCCTTCTCCGTAGGCTTCTCAGTCAACCCTAGATCCCTCTTCAAACTCAAAAAATGCATCTGGCGTCTCCCCAGAACCTGTCCGGCCGACCCACCACCGCCGCTTCATTGACCGCCGTGTTCGAATACAACACCGACTCCACCTCAGCACTGCATATATTCTCTCCTCCGCTTATTATCGTCCTTTGATCGATCTTTGATCTCACATAACCATCCGCATGCATCACCCCAACATCTCCCGTGTAAAAACCAACCGTCCTCGCTTATAACTTCCCGTGGCTTCTTTTGTCTTTCAAATAACCAAGCATTAACGTCCTCCCCTTAAAACGACTTCGCCAAGACTCACGCCGTCACGTTTTACGCTTTCCCGTCTCAGGATTCACCACGTCAACTTCCGCTAACCCGATGGTCTTCACTCCTTGCCTTTGCCTTCAATCTTGCTCTCTCTTCAAGAGGCAGCTTATCCCATTCAGGTTTCCATGCACATGACACCACCGGTCCGGCCGTTTCGGTTAACCCGTACCCGTGACTCACTACAAAACCCATTGACTCGGTTCGGGAGAGAACCGGTGCTGGCGGTGGAGCCCGGCTGTTAGGATTTGGACCGGGGTTTTCAGCGGTTCGAAATCCGGAGAGTTTGATATCATGTTGAGCACAACAGGGGCCCGCACATGTGCGTCACGTTGTGTTTTTGGATCAGATCATCTATCGTTGATGCATCAAATCTATGAAGACAAATGTTGGTGGCACCAACAGCAGCCATTCCCCACGTGTAGCACCACCCGTTTGCATGGAACATAGGCAGGGTCCACAAATAAACCGGCTGCTTCGGAACAGCCCAATCGATCAAAGCGTTGGCGGTGAGGATGAAGATCCCCCTATGGCTGTGAACAACTCCTTTCGGAGATGATGTGGTGCCTGATGTGTAGTTCAACACCATAGGGTCCCATTCACTTCTAGGCCGGACCCACCTGTACTTTGATCTCCTTCTTGGACAAAAACCCTCGTAAGTATCGATAAAGTCAACCGTAACCGTGGGTGATGTCGCAGCAGTACTTGACGCAGCTGCATCGTCATCAATGAGGACGAGGTGTGGTCTTTTGGTGTTACGTGGGAACAAAGAGAGAGCTTCAAGGACAAGAGAGCTATGGAGATGATCAACAAAAACGAGCTTTGATTCGCTGTGTTGCAGGATCACGGAAAGGGTGTGAGCGTCCAAGCGTGTGTTGATGTTGTTAAGAATTGCACCTGACATGGGAACTCCAAACTGAAGCTCGTACATGGAAGGAACGTTGGGGGCCACGACGGAGACGACGTGGCCCCGCTGGATGCCCACGGACGACAGAGATGAAGCCACCTGGAGGCATCGGCGGTGGGTCTCAGACCAAGTGAAGGTAGTGTTGTTGTATACAATGGAAGGACAGTCAGAGTAGGCAGTGGCAGCTCTTTCCAAGAAGCCTAACGTGGTGAGAGGCGTTGAGTTTGCATGATTTGGCAACAGCAATTCCATTAAGCCAAAATGATACAATCGGGTTAATTTGTTGTGAATGTATAGTGTGTGTCCCTGAGTCCTCCTACGCCTACATGCTTTTACTTTGTAATTGCATACGGACTTTTTTGTATTTGCTTACACAGTTTATTTCTTGTGTACTCCTTTTGGCGTTTCTGAATGTGTTTAATAATAAACAGAAATTTTATAATATAGTAGTGCTAATATATTAATAATATAATAAGTAAATAATATTATGATATTGTGTATTTATTTTGAAAAACTATTACGAAAGTGATAGTTAAATTAAATTTAATTATACATGCCGTATATATATTAATTTAGTTATATTACATGTATTCAAAAATTCCTCAATACTAACAACAATGATATAAACACGTGTTTTGTATTTGTTGGACAAAATGATTGATGAGCAGTGCATGTACCAAGTAATCTCTGTGAAGCCTCTACGCTGCCATAGAGCAATTATAGGACGGCAACGTCCTGATATATTTATGCGAAGCTAAGTACTGTACCCGGCTCTATGGGTGTGGGCTTCCTCATTTTCATAAAAAATTGCTGACCTGCAAAACTTTATAACAACTAGTTAATGCTGATAAAAGAAATCATCTCTAACAACCAGTATTTTGTTAAAATTAAGGTGCCCGATCACTTGTGAATTATTATATTAACAAAATGAATACTGAGCTAAAACTTAAACAACAGTGCTCTACTACTTTCACACATTGAAAGTATAGTTGCAAGTCAAAATTTTGTAACTTTATTTTCTCTTTTTTTTTTTTTCGATTAAGAGTAGTTATTGTGGACGGTTAAAATATGAATAAGGACAATATAACCTCTCTTTTTTTGACAAAATTAATTTACACGGTTTACTTATTTATTTTTTAATTTTGTCCTCATTATATTTTCCATCACTAGACGTCGATTGTCGATAGGGTTATGCCCTGAATTCAACAAAGATGTGACTAGCGGGCGGGAGCACGGTTCAGTCAGCATTGTAAATAAACACGAATAACGCGGATGCAGTATTCCATGTCAAATATTTTACCCTATTAAGCTTTTACACTAGTCAGTGGCTCATACTATTTTAAAATAGTAAATTTGATAGATATGAAATTTGAACAATGGATATTTCCTTTATTCGATATTTCTTTAGACTCTCCAAAAATTTTATTGATATTTCCGATTCAATCCTACTTTATATTACTTTGAACAAGCTCATACTATTACAAATAAGGGTGTATTATTCTTAATAAGGACATAAATGACTATCCAATACAAATATCAATTCAGATTTGTTAACTACTATATTCAGATAAAAAATTCGGGTGATAAGGCCATCACGTCATCATCATTACCAACTAATGCTAATTTAATTTCCAGAGCGAAATAACTAGTTGAACGGTGCATGTAGAGTTGGTAAAATTAGTCATCGAGTGGTGTTCTTTCGATCAACTTCATATCACAAATTTAAGTCGACCCAAACTTAATCCATTTAATAATCATGTCAAAAACATCGAGACATAAACTCAACACGTAAAAATAATTTGATTATCCAATAACCCACTTAATACCTATATATTAAATGAAATTTATATCAAATATTTACAAACTATCATTTTTTTATACGTACATACATACATAATTTATTGATATTATAAAATATACATATTTACCAAAATATTACACATTTACACTATTTAAGTTTCAATTATATATATGAAAATAATATTATATATCAATATTTTAAAATATACATATCTATTAATATCTTACATATTTACACTATTAAATCTTAAATGTATATAAAATTTTATAAATAAAATATTATTTTTATATTCATCATTTCAAAAAAAATCATCTATAATATTTAAGTTTCATCGAGTAAATGAATAAAAACTTTAACTTTAATCCAACAAAAAAAAAATCATGTTGACCAAAATCCGACCTATTTAATAATCGTGTTAAATTCAATAACTCATACCTATTTATTTGTGGTGTTCAGACGGATAATCGAATCATGTCAAATTTTACCAACTCTAGATATATGCTTTCATTAGTGATCCTATCAAGTCCTTCATTCATTACATCTCTTGTACGCGACAAGAAATAGAAGATAAAATAATCGTCAAAGCCGTCAAGGATGCATTGTAAAAACTCCCAATCTGGTCTCGATCAGTCATTTATCCTCTCTTGCCATCATTTAACACTTTTCCCCCTTTTTCAATGTGGTAAAGCAGAAGATAAATGGATAATCTTCAAAGGCCGATGAGGAATCAGAGGAGATGAATTGTAAATAACTCCAAAACTCAACTCATTAAATTATTTCTTCCCTACCTAGCCACGTGTGCATGGGTGTGGGTTTGGGTGTGGCCTCAACCCAAAGCTCACCTCCAATTTCATGAACCAAAAAGACTATCCTGATGATAAAAGACATTGTAAATGTGCTGACAATAACTGTTAAGACAAACTATAAAGTACCAGTAATTTTTTCATTTTTGACAATTATCAGCTACATCTCAAAATGATTACGGGTATGAAGATAAGATGATAAAACCTCTTGAAATTTAACTTATAACTTATCCAGTATCATCAGTGCCTTTTGTTTTGGATTCGCTTCTGGCAATCATCATCCCTGAAAGCTTGTTGACTTCGTACAGCAGTCCAGCTGAGAACAAGAAACTGCATTGAAATTTTTAAAACATTTGCATTATTAGATTCTGATTATCATAAGAGTTTAACTATGAAGTACTAATCCTGAACTCAAAATCTATCAAGAATCTACCATCAAATTTTCTTTTTAAGGTCCCATATTTATATTCTTCCATACACAGAAGGTGAATCACTTACGCCAACACCCTATTACACAAAACAATTAGAACGACAATTTTACCATATAAAAAGAGATTACTTATTTCTAACATCAAAATTTGATGAGCTATTCTTTCATTACAAGTTTACCACAAGGAAAAAGCTAAACACCGATCACTAAATTTCAAGATGTGGCTGCTTGCCAATCACGGATAACCAATATGTGTTCTCCGAATTTTATGTTTCAAATTCAAACTTACAAATATGTACTGTTAAACACTTGGAAAACTATTCTCCTAAGCACGCATTGATAAATCTCAATTTAAAATACATAATTAATATATCTAAAGAGTACCATGTTGTAATGCAGACTCGATGAACCGTGCTAGCAGCAATCAGAGCAATCAGTTCTGCCACTATAACTGCAAAATAAAAATAATGAAAACAATTGTTTAAGTTCTTTCTGAAACAACAAAGATTGCAACTAAGGCGCCTGAGCACTCTGATATGAGATAGTGTACACCTGCACTGGAAGATAAATCTAGATTCTAAATGGAGTACCACTTGAAAGATTTCCTCTATGTTCATTTTCTGGGTTATTACTAATATTATCTCATCATGGCAGGGAAACAAAATGTGAACAGGATACAAAAATTAAAGTGTGCTCACCAGCACCCCATCCAGTCTTCATACCACTAGTTTCCTGAAAATTTCCAATGAACTGCAAAAACAGTAACCAAGCTAATGCATATTACAAGTTATGATCGAGTAGTATGAGTCACATGATAAGAATAACAACTTAAAGTTGCAGAATACAAGAATGTCCATCCTAGAATGTAGATAGATTGACCATAAAAAGCGAAGAATATAAATTTGAGCAATCCACAGCAGAAATCACCATCAATTCATGGCAACACATATTAATAACTAAATCCAAGTCAGATGCTAGGAGGCTGGAAACTGACATCTTGAAACAAAGAGAATTATACATGCTACACCAATTTAGCAATTGAACAAAATAAGTGTGTTTCAGTGACATAAAGTTATTTTCTTTGTACACAATATTACTAGAAGAAAGGGCAAAAATGTAGGAGAGAGAAGGAAATCATAAACCAAAATGACCATCCAAAACAAAATCTTACTTTTGCACATGCAGATTCTTTCCAAGAAATTACTATTCAGGGAATTTTGAGTTGCCTAGTATGCTGATTGTATTCTTTATTAAAAGTCCAAATAGACATCTACATTCAAAGACTCACTTTGTATAAGTCCTGTGTACTTCAATTACTCCCTTTTCCCTTAGAATAAAGTTCTTCTTCATCATAAAAGAAAATTCAAGTTTCAAACCCCAAAATGCCTCTTGGCATAGAAAGTGTATCTTTGATAAGTTATCATAAACATAATGCTGCTGTTGAGACAAATAAATCAATATAATACTTCATTCAGTCATAAGCAACCAAGGGAAACATATATCTATCACTCAATGAACTGGAATTGCAACAATTAGGTCATGTAAACCTACATATCTTTTTCCCGTCTTTTAGGGTAAGAAGGAGAACCAAAACCTATGGATTGAAGAAATCGTATTACCGTCAGTGACACAAGGAATAGGAGTGAGCTGATGAAGCCTCCAAGAATCGTAAACAACTCAGTTGATGCCAACTTCCCTCTATACATTTGTTGAAGAGAGAGGATGACAATAAACATAAGAAATGAATAGAGCATTGAACTCCCAGACCCAGCCATGGCCTTCAAATTGCAGAAACAATATCCAAAACATCAGATAAATAGATGCCTACTTCAACAAAAAACAAAAAAAGACCAAGTCTGTTTACATCATGTTTTAGTTGGCAAATTTTTAATATAAGATAATTTAAAATTGAGCCATTAATCCTTCAAGTACAAAGCCATGGTCAATAAGAGTCAATGCCTTGTCTGTCATCAACTCCAGTTCAAATAATTAATAGCAACAAAAATCCAACAATTTACAATTGTGGCATGTGAATATTCTCCGGTGGTTTAGATGGTTTCAGTACACATAATAACAATAATGAAGCAAAGTTTTGCATGCAAAAGATTGATTTTTATGATTGAAAAAATACATGTAAATGAAGCATTGTTAATTCATGAATCATTTGTACAGAAATATGTTTTCAATGATTTTTCAGCCGAACCTAACACACACACATGCACAAAAAGGAAAAATAAATAAATAAATACATCAGTAGAATAATGAGCCCCTCAATATAAACTAGAAATCTTTCAACCTTTGCATTAGCTGCTCCAAATGACAAAATCACAAACATTAAGGTGCTGTTTGTTTGACCACTTAATGCATAATATCACTTATTTTCGGTAATTTAGATGTTAATTGAGAACAACATAATGATCTCACAACAAAATGCATAATGATCTCACAACAAAATGCACAATACCAAGAAAAAGAAATAATCGGATTTTCACAGCAATTTTGTAAGAAGATACTAACTAGTGTATTCACAGAGAAATTCAGTGCGAAATGGTCTTGATTGGATCACATGCAAATAATCACCTGATCGAAACGTCGAACCTAGTTCAGTACGAATTCTAACGAAAAATTAAAATTTTGGAATCCGATATTCAGCAGTACTTGAGTTGACAGCGAGTTCAAGTAATGCAAAAGGCAAAAAATTCCAATTCTGACTTCTTGACTACATTTTCTCAGAACCAAACAGAAAATGACGGTACAAAAGCATACCTTTGAAAAAACCCTAGCCCCTCCGATCCCGATCTCGTTAGTCGATACGTCTCCGCTTCGCTGATGCGTCAAGTGTGTGAATGAACCTAAAGCGAAAATAAATCAACAGTGACTCTAGTAATGGGTAGACTCGGTAATATGTCTCAACTATAGGGGCCATATTCGTCTTAACGATAATCAAACGCTGTCGTTTAATGCAACGACCACTAACCTGCTTGTTTCGATATTCGATAACAGTAAATGGTATCAAACACCCTATATTTGTATTTTCATCAAATAAGAGCATAGTTTTGTCCTGTCATTGGCATCAAAAGGTTACTAAGAGTCACTCGAAGCCATCAAGGAAATGCTTTATTTGAAAAGGTAGATTGCAAGAGAATTTTTATAAACTAAGTTAGCTTCCCATGCACTTGAATTAATTATGCACTGTACTCTACTTATTTCTAATTCATATTTGTTTATTTAAAAAAGAAGGTAATACAGATATAAATTCTTCGGGATAATAGTTAACTTAGTATTTTTTACAAATGTTTAGTATTAAGCCTATGTCATTGATTGGCCACCCAATTGGTACCATAAATCAAATCAAAGTATCACGAGCTACTGACAAGTTGACAAATAGAAAAGTCAAGTTGGTGAATTGGGGAAGTTAGCCAACCGGTGCCAGTCTATTAAATAATAGCCCAACAACTAAACCCCATTTAGAATGCTTAATAAATAATCAGTGCGTGCCGTAACTTCAAAATTTATTATATTTTTATTAATTTTTATTTTATAATTATAATTTTTTTTTCGACAACAAATACTTTTAGAACACCTGATAGCCCTGATTTAGCAACTCAAAGGAGACGAAAGTTAGCCCGGTCCACATGTAGCAATTTCTTACGTGACCAAGGACAATTAGCCAAGACGTCTCACGTGACCAAAGCCGATCACCCAAGACTCTCATCATTCTTTCTTACCAACATCCACACATCGACAACAGCACTATAAAATGGAGCATCTCAGCAACTAGAAGCAAGACAAGATCGAAGCCAATAAAGAAACCAAACGAAGAAGGGAGCGTAAGATCAAGTTAGTGGAAGCTACTAGATGAAAGAGGCCAATAGGTCAAGCAAATAAGCAAAGGTCCTATGTCACAAGGATCAACGGTAACGTCTTTATAGCCGAGCTCAAGCAAGAATAGAAGAAGTCTATCTTTTGTTGCATAAGCAAACTGTACAATTTTGTCACGACAACTTTTTCAAAGAATTATTCTTGCGTCTCGCTTTGCGGATCTTTGTAGAATTAATGAATTATGCATTTATGTTGGTATTTTCGGTAAATTATACTGTCTCGAGCATCTTTGCACTGTATTTCAAGTCATTTAATTTAGAGTCATGGACTTACTTGCTATAATTTAACAAACTATATTTTGTTCTGAAAAATATAAAAAGTAAGGATCCAGACGTCATTATCCTCTTGAATTAAACTCTGGCATTCAGGTTCACCTCGGAGCATTGACTTGTACGACTAGGACGGCCGTGTCTCGCGCCCGCGCGCCATGGAACCGCCCGAGTGTCCGGTGTGTCTGCAATCCTACGACGGGGCGTGCACTATTCCGCGCGTGCTCACTTGCGGCCACACGGCCTGCGAGTCCTGCCTTTGAACCTACCTCAAAAGTTCCCGCTCACAATTCGCTGCCCCGCATGTACCGTACTCGTCAAGTGTCCACCGCAGGGCCCCACCTTTCTCCCAAAAAACATCGAACTTCTCCGTCTCATCGACCCCGCTTCCCCAAAACCCCTTAAAAGTCCGAAGAATTCCCAAAATGTCATAGAATTTGATTTCATTCCTTGTACTTGGTCGAATGAGTTTTACACGTTTTGGAAGCAGTACGTTCTCGCAAAGGACTCCGTTTTGCTTGAAGCGAAGGCTGAAGAAGATTGTGGTTTTCATTTTGGTTGTTTAAGGGAAAATCAAAGTCAAAGGGTAAGTCTTGTTAAGCTAGGTTCTTTGTGTGATGATGATGATTCTGTGTTTAAGTATAGTTATTTAATGAGAGTTATGAATTGTTTGAGTGGAATGAGAGTGGAAGTGAGAGAACAGTTGGATTTGATTTTGAGAACTGCTTCGAGCCAGATTAAATGTTGTAGAGTTTTGGGCTTGTGGGGTGATATGGAAGATGGGTTTTTGTGTTTAGTGTGTGAGAGACTGAATGAGATAGAAAGGTTGGATTTTTTAAGAAACGGAGATGGTTTGTGTAATGATGGATTGTCTAGTTTTGCAATGATGGGGATGGAAATATGTGAAGCATTGATTGGTTTGAATAAGCAAGGGTTCACTGCTGGTTGCTTAGGTTTTTCTTGCTTTAATTTTGATAATTTTGGGAATTTGTATGTTGATTTGAATGATCTTTTAGTGATGGGAAGGAGGGTAACTAAAAGTGTTGCCGAAGTTGGTTGTGTTGGAGGCAGGATTTGTGACAAAGAAGTGGGACTTCTCTTGAGTGGTTTTTTGGAAAACAATGTGTTTTTCAGTCCAGAGGTGTTGTATGAGTTGTTCAAGAGAGAGGGAATTTATGTGGAATATGAGGTGTCTGGATTTTCAATTGGGTATGGCTCGGATGTTTGGCCAGTAGCTTGTATCTTGCTTTCACTTCTTATTGGTGAACAATTTACTAAAGCGCTGGTTGATTATATATGCTGTGTTAGCACAAAAGCAAGTGATGATAATATAGCTTGTTTGGGGACATACATGGCTTGGATGGGGAAGGTAACTTCTTTGTTGGAAAATAAATTTGGTTGGGAGTTTATGTCTTTGCAGCTGATGTTCTGTCAATGTCTAAACTTTGATCCAGGCTGCCGTCCACTTTTGACCAATGTGTGGAAGTGTATTAGGGAGCTGATTATTAAACCTGAATTTGATACAATGATCCGATTTGATGGGCTGGTTAATTTAGGGAATGAAAATCATTGTTTGGTTCTTGGAGAATTGAGTTATTTGCCCAACAAAACATTAGAAACTGAGGAAAAAGATGAGTTTTTAGGAGCAGAAAACAGTAGTGGAGCTGATATTGATCGAGCTAGGGAGGCAGGGGTTGTCAAAGATTTAGCTGACAGTCTCTCAAAGAGAAATGTCAAGTTAAGGGACTTGCAGGGTCACCGTGATTGTGTTACTGGATTAGCCATTGGAGGTATGGATTTCAAACAATGACCTTATTTGCAAAGATGGTGCTATTAAAATTCATGTTCTTCCCATGCCATTCAATGCTCATTTTGGTCTCTGCAACTTATTTTAATTGTCCTGGGAGTGACAACTTTAGAATCAAGCGATAACCTTGGGGATGCCTAGTTCCTTTTCATGCGGAAACCAAAATTGTGGTGTAGACTGTCATTTTCATTATGAAAGTAAATTTCAGGGGAATCTTTCCCAGCCAGATGATGGAATCCTTCTTCATAGTCCATACCAAGGATTGGTTTCCTGTTTTCTGGAACTTGGAAAGCCTAGACTTGTGAATCCAAGGTTACTCTCCTTTGATTATATTTGTATTCAGAAACTTGGAGATAGTTGCTAAGGTCAGTTATAAGATTGCTTATTATCAATCGGCAACAGCAATAGTACTGCATACGTTAACAACCTGCGGCGTGTGTATATATATATATATATGGAGGACTTCATAGGTGTGGATGTTGAAATGCGGATTTCGAGAGACAAAGCTAAAAGATAGGAAAAACACAGACTCCAATGCACTTTCTTTTCTTTTAGTGTTTGGGGCTCTGTATTTATTTATTTATTTTTGTTTTTTAGCTCAATCCGCATTTTACTGTCCGCACCTAATAAGCTGCTGTACATATTTATGTGTGTGCTATGATCATGCTTACCTGGGCTGAGTATCAGCCCTTCAGTCCATGTGCTTAGGTTTTAATAGTAGTATGGTCACATCTGTAAACTTCTTGTTTTCGTTCTCTCCTGGTTCTTGTTGCTCACACCAGGTTGCTCAGGACAAATTCTTGAAGTTCAGGTTGCCAAACCATTTGCTCCAGCTTAAATCCCTTGGTTTTCCTTTGTTATCTCCTTTTGATCATTCTTTATAAAATCTTAGGGCTGTTTGGTATTCTTTGTGGCCAATCATTTTCTGTTCTGCCAAAACAAAGAAATGGAAAACATGTTTGGTAGGACACTTTTTGCTCACCATTTTTCATTTGGTAGAAGTGGATGGTATCCATTTTCTACTTTCTGTTAAGAAAAGTAGAGAATGATAAATTGCTGTTTCTGATTTTAAGGCCCCACAAACTATTTTGTTTTTCTTGATCATAATTACTATAGGCCCACATATCTTTCCTTTTCATTTAAAATTTCAAGGGACTTGGGGAAAAAAAAAAGATGGGTCCAAGTATCTTTAATTTTATAATTTTTCAGACAAACTACCAATTATATTGTATATAATTTTTATTTTCAAATACTACTTTTAAAGCAAACTACTAAGGCGTTTTTATATTCACCAAAAACTAATAATTTCTTTACTACAAAATAAATATAAAAACACCATTTGAAAAACAAAACCACATATATTCCTAGAATGGGGATCAGTAATGAGGTTATGAAGCTTAGTTTGGCAACTTTATTCTGAATGTATATTTTCTTTTCTCTTGCAGGGGGGTTCTTGTTTAGCTCCTCATTTGATAAATCAATTCATGTGTGGTCATTGCAGGTACACACTCTGAAGGAAACTATTATTTGAGGGTCCTTTTTGCTGTAAAGTGATATGGAACTATATTTGGTGCCTGTGAACTTTTTTGTATGAGTAATCATAACTTTTTGTAATTGTTTTTTTAAGAAAAAGAAGTTTTTAAACGTGTGTAGTTGCTATCCACATTTTTTATTAGATAAATTCTATTAAAGTTACATCTTTGTGCGGTTTAGCACCTTCATGTAAGACCTGTTAGTTATGGAAAATGGTATAATTTTTCTTTTCAATAAATGGAATACTTTGGCTATGGACTCTTTGTAAGAGTCCTAATGAATCATAAAACTTGGAAGTATTTATTTATTCCCCAAAAGGACCAAACTGGTGCTTTTTTGTTATTTCTCATGGTCTAGCTGGAACTTTCAGAGTGTTATATTGATATACTCAAACTGTATTCTTAAAGGGTTCTGATGTTAACTGAGTGCATTGAGACTTAAAGAACAGTTGCTCATGTGATAACACCATTATATATTGCCAGTTGTTGTGACATCTAGGTCCACTATTGTTTCTGTAACTTCTACACATCTGCAATATGATTGATACTGATATGACAGGAAAGAAAATATCCTCTTTTTCTTTTCTTTTTCTCTCTTCCTGTTTTCATTTTGTATTGTAGCCTTATTTCTTATTAAACATTTGTAGTAAGTATCTTCTGTGTGTTTGTATGCAGGACTTTTCTCATGTACATACATTTAAAGGTCATGAGCATAAAGTCATGGCTGTGATTTATGTGGATGAAGACCAACCATTATGCATAAGTGGCGATAGTGGAGGTGGTATATTTGTATGGAGCTTTAGTTTCCCTCTTGGACATGAACCATTGAAGAAATGGAATGAAGAGAAGGATTGGCGATATAGTGGTATCCATGCTTTGACCACTTCAGGAAGATGTCTCTATACAGGCAGTGGAGATAGGACGATTAAGGCATGGTCACTGCTGGTAATAAATTTGTTTATCAAATGATCTGCTCCAAGTACATCTTTATCTTTTCAAATATTATATGTAATCTGGAATTTATTCTCTTTTCCAGGATGGTGCACTATCATGCACAATGAGTGGTCATAAATCAGCAGTTTCCACCCTTGCAGTATGTAATGGGGTGCTTTATAGTGGGAGTCGGGATGGAACCATACGATTGTGGAGTCTAAGTGACCATAGTCTTTTGACGGTATTGGAGGAAGATAGCCCAGGAGCTGTGTCCTCTGTCTTGTCCCTTACTGCAGTCCAGCATACTCTAGTTGCATCTCATGAAAGTGGATCTGTAAAGGTTTTACATTCTTTGAAACTTGATTGAGCTGGAATATATCCTTTCATGTTTTATGGACATATGGGCAATTGACAACATGTTGAATTTAAATAACTTTAAACTCTCAAGGTGTTACTTGGATAGCATGCTGCACATTGGTTGTAGACTTATAGGGTGATCAGTTTGACTGTAAAGTATTGAGAATATGACCATCCTTATGGGGTGTTGGGAAACCATATCAGCAAGGAGTAAGATTTAGTCTTATTTTTTCAGTTTATGAATTTTTCAAGATAGTCCATATAGAGAAGAGTAATTACAAGGATGGTCATGAAAAAATGATTTTATTGTTGACATCAAAGATTCCTCCGTATAGATTCGAGGAAAGACTGACTTCAATGCAATGTAATACACATCCACTGTAGTAGGTTGCTTTTTTCGAACACTGTGATTTAAATACTTATTAATTTGGTCAAAGAAAGTAAATTCTTTTATTATCACTTCCTTCAGGTCTGGAGGAATGATAAGTTTATGAAGTCCATGCAAACACACAACGGTTCTGTCTTTGCTGTTTTCTTGGAGGGCAAATGGCTGTTTACAGGAGGTTGGGACAAAACCGTCAGTGTGCAGGTATAGAATTGTGTTTATCTAGTTATATTCATGAAGTCAGTCTTATCAAACCAATCTTATTAATGCGTATTTGCATCTTGAAGTTTCTTCAAATTTGACTTAACCTTCATAATATTCTTTTTTTGGCCAAACTTAGTAACCTCCTCTGTATACTCATCAATAATAGTTGACAATTTGTAGGAACTAACAGGAGATGAGTTTGAAGTAGATGTAATACCTACTGGAGCAATCCCTTGTGGTTCTGTCATTACAGCTTTATTATATTGGCAAGGAAAGCTTTTTGTCGGATGTGCTGACAGGACTGTTAAGGTAAGCCATCATTTTTTCCCCCTATGTGTTTGTTTTTGTTACAGTTGTATACGGTATGAGAGACCTTATCCTGGTGACAGCAGAACTGTGAATTTATGAATTATGTATTACAGAACATTAAAATCTTTCTATTTCTTTCAATCAAATTCACTGGTTTAACAAAAAATGACCACACTGTTCAATTGATTATCTAGCTCATTAGAATACTGAACTGAAGTTCCCTCCATATTGAAAAGCGTTAAAGCAGTCCAAAAGGCATCCGCTGTTTCAGTTTTTATGTTGCTGAATTGTTGAATCAGTTAATCTTTGTTTGGTTATGCCAGGTATATTATTATGGGAAGTGACCAAATCTCGCCAGTTACTTGCTGTATGGTCCAACTGCTTAAGCTTTATTGATTGAAATCACAGTTGAGTGTTGTACAGATAGCGTTGTGCAACCGTTAAATCCCAGAGATTTTCTCCTTGTTGCTGCACATAAATCTTTGAAGAACAAAGTTCGTGGTTATATCTATCAGAAAGAAAAAGAGAGGAACCAGAAATATTTTCAAAATGCTAATTTCTGTTGTATGGAACCCTGTCCCAACAATGCTGATGTGTGTGTGTGTGTGTGTGTTTTGTGTAAGTAACACTCTATATAATTATGCTTTTAATTTTTTTTTTTTTGTGTAAGTAACACTCTATATAATTATGCTCTTAATATCAAATGAGGGGCTGTGAATTATTCTCTAAAAAATTACAATCAACCTCTTGGTCTGAACAATATCATTTTTCATGAGGCTATTAAAGAAAAGTAGAAAACTGTATTTTTGTTACGTTATTAAATGTTAAAATCATAAAATAAAAATTTTTTCTTTTTCTTTTTTTTTCCTTCATTTCAACAAAATCGCATTAACTAAGGAAATATTTGTGAAATCAATGTGCAATGCATCATTGTTATAGCTTTTCAAGTCTAAATTTAATCTTAAATATTTAAAACATTAACCATAACAAAAATTTAGTTTCAACCGTATTTTTATACATAATCATATCAATAGATTTCCCGAAGAAGTAAAAAGAAAATTATTTGAGTGAACAATTTGCAACTTAAGGGGGAAAAAATCATATATAAATAAAAATTAAAAGGTGCAGGTTCGTTAAAAAAAGAAATTTCGCGGGAGTTCTTCTTCTAGCTTTGGCACAACCGCGCAAGTGCGCAACGCTGTAAAATAGCAAAAACCTACCTAAGCGTGTGAAATTTTAAAGTCTTGGGCATGCAATCGACCTTGGTAACATACAGAAGCTGAACATGGCCACGGTACCAACACTTCTCTGCGCAAGCCCTTCATTCTTTTTCTCCATAAAACCATCAGCTTCTCGACGTAAAACACTCCTCTGCACTAAACCACCCCTCTCCGTTCTCCACTTCACTTCATCTCCGTATTTCCATCAGCGGCGCCGTTTTACACGCAGCCCTGTGGTTAATGCATCTGTTAAGGTGGTCTTTTCTTTTGCTTCATTTTGTCTACTCTTATTTGCCCACCGCGTGTTTGATGAAATACTTGTGTGTTGACGTATGTTCAATTTAATTTTTTGGACCTGGTATCTTTTTTAGGAGAATTTGAGTCGTGTTAGGAAGACTTTGGTTGATTGTACGAGCTTGAATTACTGGGTTGTGAGGGACTATTATCGTCTTGTTGAAGCTGTTAATGCGATTGAGCCACAGATTAAGAGTCTCTCGGATGAGCAGGTTTGTATTTCACATTGGTTTCAGATGATTTTAGTATTTTTATCTGAATTAGGAGAATAACACATTGTGTTCTGTTCTATGTAGCTGACTGCAAAAACTGCTGAGTTAAAGCAAAGATTGAGACAAGGGACGACCCTAGCAGATATTCAGGCTGGTTAGAAACCATAAATTTTAGTGTTTCAATATTCTTGGATTTTTTTTGTAGAGTTATATGATCATATTGTTCTTATGTTAACTTGTTTGCAGAAGCTTTTGCTGTTGTTCGAGAAGCTGCTAGGAGGAAACTTGGTATGCGCCATTTTGACGTGCAGGTCCGTCTTACTCTGTCTATATGTGTGGATATTTGTGAATGCAACTATTCTTGTCTGCAGACTTTTTTGTTTTTTTTTTCCACATCCGCAAGTGTGTATTGATGTGCATACAAAAATGTGGTTGAATTTATGCATATATGTTTATGTATGTCTTACTTTATTTGTGGAAATGTGCTATTTGTTTAGATGTAGGTCTTTGTGTTTCCTAATGTTGCAATTAATGTCAGATTATTGGGGGTGCTGTGCTTCATGATGGGTCCATTGCTGAGATGAAAACGGGTGAGGGAAAAACATTGGTTTCTACATTAGCTGCATATCTTAATGCGTTGACTGGTGAGGGCGTCCATGGTATGTTGTCTATTCTGACCTTTCTAGAAGTGGTTGCTTTTCTGCAAACAGCTGTGATTGTTAATTTTCTTAGAGAACTTGTTTATCTCTGCGAAGGGGGTTTAAAGCATATTTCTGAAGTTATCAGTACCTAATTGAGATAGTTTAATTATTTGCATTGTTATGTTTGGAAATTCCAAACTTGAATTGTGAATGCTTTGTTGTTTGGTTTAATTGTTTCGTTGCTAACAAAAAGAATTACATTGTGAATTTTTTTTCAATTCTTTAAAAACTAATTTGTTTCTTCTTAAACCAGACTGATTGAATCAGTTTGCTGGATGCAGAGTAGACTTTTTTTCACATTCTTTGATAGTTGTTTACTTGGATATGTAGTATCACGTATATCAGTGTCATGTGCAATGTAGATTACAATATGTTTTCTCTTTATGATTGATGGTTTTTTTTCTAAAAGCATTGTCCTTTCTTTTTCACTGAAAATACTTTTTTCTCCAAATTGTAGAAAGGTTAGGATTTAATTTTAAATTTTTTGTTATTTAAAATAACATTTTTGCCTTAAAAGTTTGTGGATACAAGTTGTGAATTTGTTTCACCATTCTGAGTTTGGAAGCACTTGCACTATTTTGAATTCTGTTATTGACGCAGCTTATGTATTTGCCTTTCTTTTTTTCCCATCAATGAAATCAGTTTTTTGGTCATGGAAACTTTCTAAAAAATTAACTAAGGTGAAAGCATTTATTCTCAAAAAGTTGAGGTAGGCTACTGCCAAAAACCAAAAAATAATAATAATAATAATAATAATAATAATAATAATGAAAAGAGTTGTTTACATTACTTTTGGATCTTAAGTTTTCAGGAAAGGTAAAATTTCAAAGTCAAAGTCAAAAAATTAAAAATGATACTATTGGAAGTTGAGCCCCAGATGGCCATTCTTTGCGGGTTTCTAATTTGGAGAAAAGAAGAGTCATTGTGAAATTCTTGAAGGAATGCTTATATTGGCAGTAAGGAATGTGGAAATTCTTGAAGTGCTGGCATGAGAAATTAATGAACAGTTTTATAGAATATGACAGATATAATAATCAAAAGAATGTTCAACAATGGGGGGACATAATTACGTGAGTGGTGCTTTTACACATTTGTTATTCCGGTAACAAATCGCATGCAAGTAATTTGATTTTTTTTCCCCAAGCCTAGTAGTGGTGGTCTTCTTACAGTATATTACAATTTGATGGAAGCTGTAGTTCAAGCAATGCTACACTGTGTCCTTTTTGATTGACACTGATGATGTTGCATTTTTTGTTGATAGTGGTGACTGTTAATGATTACCTGGCTCAACGAGATGCTGAGTGGATGGGGCGTGTTCATCGCTTCTTAGGTCTTTCAGTTGGTCTTATTCAGGTATATGTTCATTACAGAGTAAGAAATACTAGAAATTGAATTCCAAGAATAATATGCTGGAGGCTTGAGTGACTGAGGCTGATTCTTGGAAAGCCTCTTTGTTTTGCAAGAAACATTTTTTTGAATCACTTAATATTCTAAAACTTTTCCTGCAAATAACTGTAATTTTATCTGCTAATGCTTTCATATTTAGAGAGGGATGACTCCTGAAGAGAGAAGATCCAATTACAGATGTGATATAACATACACCAACAACTCTGTAAGTCATTCCTAACTCATGTGGTGATTTAGTGCATTTTCCTTTTTGTTGGTAAGTGCATGTTGTTTCATTTTGGAGTTAATGGCGGCTACTTGGGTGCATTGTTGACGTGTCTTACTCCACTCGAATGGCATTTTGGTGCCTTCCACCCAAATGTTTCTTGTTTCTGATGCTAAATATCGTTTTGAATGCCCTCAGGAGCTTGGTTTTGATTACTTACGGGATAATCTCGCGGCAAATAGTGAACAACTTGTGATGAGATGGTATGTTTTAGGACTGTTTTCAGATTTCTTCTTATTTATTTTAATGGACCAATATTGAATAACTTAAAAAACAGGCGAAGCCATTTCATTTTGCGATAGTTGATGAAGTTGACTCTGTTCTCATTGATGAAGGGAGAAATCCATTGTTAATAAGTGGTGAGGTAATTTAGGGCTGCTTCTTTGGTGGCTGCTCTTGATCAATTATATGGAAGCTATTGTAGAATCTCTTATCAATTATTGGTATTCAAAGAAGTTACAAACTTTTTGAGTTGAACTAAAAATTGTAAAGTATCTTCACAATAGATGTTTCCTGTTCTTCCTTTGCATATCAGGCTAGTAAAGATGTTGCACGATATCCAGTAGCTGCAAAAGTTGCGGAGCTGCTGTTGCTGGGTCTTGTAAGTCCAATTCCTTGCCTTCATGTTTAGTACAACTTCAAGTACCTCAGCTGCTCTTCAGCTGACAAGTATAGTAGAACGTTATGTTATACATAAAGCACTGGTATAAATAAACTTCTTTCTGCCTCAATGTTGGTGACAGCATTACACTGTGGAACTTAAGAATAATTCAGTGGAATTGACTGAGGAAGGAATAGCTCTCTCTGAGATGGCTCTTGAAACTGATGATTTATGGGATGAAAATGATCCTTGGGCAAGGTGAATATGAAAGTCCTGTTTCTATCTGTAAATCCATTACTACAATTGACTAAACATGGGAAAAGCTCTAAAATAAATCCTTTACTTTTTTTTTTTGAAATTCTATTCTTTTCTGGACTCTTATCAAGGCTTTCTTGTAAATATTTAGAAAATTTGTACTCCTATATATATATATATGTATATGTGTGTGTGTGTGTGTGTGTGTGTGTGTATGTATGTATGTATGTATAATTTAATGTTATTTCTATATTAAACATGTTGTGAAATATAGTGATTTGGAATCAATCTGGGTAAAAAGAAAAAGGTCTGGTCAGTTCTAAAATGCCCAATCCTTACCAGAGTTGCACTGCCTAATATTTCAATTTTCAACATCGTGGTTATCATTGATAATTTGCAGATTTGTGATGAATGCACTGAAAGCTAAAGAGTTTTATCGGCGGGATGTCCAATACATTGTTAGGAATGGGAAGGCTCTTATAATTAATGAGGTATTAAAATAACATCCATTTGTTGGCTTGATTTCAATGCCTTATTGTCACTTTTTCACCCTTTTTTGCACTTCAATATGTAACGAATTTCATATTAGCAAATATATTCATGTTTGCTTTTGTGTGTGGGTGTGATATTGTCTGTTGTGTTCATGTCTGTCTTTACCTATGACCATTATCTCAAAGATAATAATTGTTTGTTTCATTATTAGTTGCTTGCTCAGGCACCAAAAAGCGTGGTTATGTTTAATGTTTTAATTAGATGAGTGAATACACATGGAATTGCAAAAGATGTATGCCTCAGCAGCCTCTTAAGCAGCATCTCTGTGATTGAGTTATTTGGTTTTGATTATTGCAATCTGTTCCAAAAGTTTTGTGGATTGAATTTCAAAACCAACTTTCAGTATATCTATCATGAAATCATGGAACTTGGACAAAAATGATACATATGATGATGTAACCAATGCTACCACATTTTGAGGTGCTTTGTTTCATACTCATTAGATGAATGATTTATGAAACTTCTGCAGCTGACTGGCAGAGTTGAAGAGAAACGGAGGTGGTCAGAAGGAATTCACCAAGCTGTAGAGGCTAAAGAGGGCTTAAAGATTCAGGTACATGTTAATATTATTGAACTTATTCCTGGATTATTTTCAACTAAAATTACATTAGTTATGGGTTGTGTCTCTCTAATTCAATGTTAAGGCCGATTCAGTTGTTGTGGCTCAAATCACATACCAGTCACTGTTTAAGCTCTACCCAAAGCTCTCAGGGATGACTGGGACTGCAAAAACTGAAGTAAGGATGATCATATGAAATCTATCATTCTATTCAAGTAATAATTATTTTCAGTTTTCATGCAACATTTTGCTTTGTGTCATTTCAGGAAAAGGAATTCTTGAAAATGTTCCAGATGCCGGTTATTGAAGTGCCGACAAATTTGCCAAATATTCGTGTAGATTTACCCATACAATCTTTTGCTGTAGGTCATTGTATATTTGTTGTCCATTTTTAAGATGAAACTAGCTTTGAAAGATCTAACTTTTGTTTTCAAAATGAGTTATGCTTTGAATTCTGCATTTTCTCAGACTGCTAGGGGGAAATGGGAATATGTTCGTCAAGAAGTTGAATCCATGTTCAGACTTGGCCGCCCTGTTTTAGTTGGCACCACTAGGTAAATTCTGGTTGCTGGTATTAGAATAGTGAATGACGAATAGTGCGGATTCAATATTTTATGTGGCAAAATTATCACATCCTTACATCTGTAGCCTAGCAAAAAAATTTGCTAGGTGTTACAATGTTTAAAATGTGTATCCAATTCAAAGTAGTTTGCATTGCAATCTACATATTGAGCAAATTTTTCCTGGCATATGTAAATGGAATTTCTATCTTATATATAAGTTTAGTCGTCTGGAAATTTCCTATTTAAGAGCTGCCTTTGTAGCTTTGTCCATCTTACAATTGGTTGGAGGCAGTAAACTTGCAAGTCGGCATGCATTGAAAAATAATGAAAATGGCTCCTATTTCTACCATTTTTGAGTTGGTAAATCTTGTCAGTGCTGCTGCTCTTTCATATTTTATTTTGGGCTTTCAAGGGTTTTGCTGTACTGTTGAAGGGTTTACAACTGCTCACAGGGGGAGGTCAGGAGCCCTACAAGGATGATTAGCTATTGGATTATCTCTTCTTTTATGAAGAGAAAGTTTGGATCTGATTTGCATGTATGTGATTTATTCGCTAGAGAGAGGACCTTTACTCTTTTCGACACAGCTGGTTTGCTGACTTGTAATCAGATTTAAATTTAAGTCAAACTCTATTAGGGATGAGAGTGTCTGTATCCAATGAGAATATGTCTACCATGTTAAGTAGGCTATGATTGAAACTTTTTCAGAAAAGAATATTGTCTGGCTATTGCATTGTTGCTATTACTTCCTGATGGGAGAACATATAGGTGTCATGTGCTATCATTTCATTAGATTACTTCTTGTCCTTTTAACCATTTAGTTGCACATTTTATCCTTTGTTGCCATCAAATGCTAATTATTTAGCTTTAAGTATCAATCATGAAATTTCTGTTTGCCATTAACTTATTTTTATCTTTATTTATATTTATTTATTTTTTGTGAGGACAATTATGCTATTGGTTAGATGTATTTGTTAAATATTCTGTGAAAATTCAGATTTATTTCTTAAATCTCTATCATTTTGTACAAGAAGGAATACCTATTTATATACATTAGACTCTAAGAAAAAATGGTAAGAATCTCCTAATTAGTATCCCTAAGAAATAGGAAATTAAATCTCCTAAAGTTTGGTTACTAAAAATCTGGTATTTACAATAGTCAACATACAGCTGTAAAATTAAAGCTGACATCCGCAAACACTCCCTCAAGTGGAGCATAGATGTTCTTCATCCCCCTTGCATACAAACTCTTCAAACTTGTGTCCAGGTACTCCTTTTGTCAACATATCTGCAGTTTGTTGTCTTGTAGGAATATACACCAAACAAATAACTCCATTTTCCAATTTTTCTTTAATAAAGTGTCGGTCTACCTCCACATGTTTTGTCCTGTCATGATGGACAGGATTATGAGCAATATTAATTGCTGCCTTATTGTCACAGTAAAGTTGCATAGGATTGTCTTTGATTAACTGTAGTTCTTTGAGAACACGTTTTATCCACATAAGCTCACACACTGCATGTGCTAGTGCTCGAAACTCCGTACGACCGCTTCGTGCTACTAGCGATTTTGCTTTTGCTTCTCCAAGTCACAAGATTTCCCACACCTTAGTACAATAACCCGTTGTAGACTTCTGCCCAAGACATTTCCAGCCCAATCCGCATCAACAAATGCTTCGACATTCCTTTTTCTCGCCTTCTCAAAATAAAGTCCCTTTCCTGGAGTTGACTTCAAGAATTGACGTATCCGGTTTACTGCCACTAAATGAGCTTCTCTTGGAGAGTGCATGAACTGGCTCACTAAGCTAACTGCAAAGGCAATATCAGGTCTGGTATGGGACAGGTAGATTAATCTTCCTACCAATCTTTGATATCTCCCCCTCCACGGTGCACTATTTTCTTCAAGACCCAACTTGCTATTTGGTTCAATTGGTGTGGCAGCTGGTTTACAGTCAGTCATGCCAGTTTCTTTGAGTAAATCTAGGGTGTATTTCCGCTGTGTAACTAGAATACCTTTAGCTGTTCTAGCCACCTCCATTCCATAAAATAACGGACTGCTACAAGATCCTTGATTTAAAATTCACGAGCTATCTTTTTCTTCAATCCTTCCAGCTCTTCTTTGTCATCCCCTGTTAGTATAATGTCATCTACATACACAATCAAAATAGCTAACTTCCCTTCCGTAGACCGTTTGTAGAACATAGTGTGATCACTTGCCACGAGAGTATCCACAAATCTTCAAGACTTTTCCAAATCGGTCGAACCAAGCCCCCAGGAGATTGTTTAAGGCCATAGAGAGACCTTTTTAATCGAGACTCTTCCAAAGAGATCCCTTTTCTTGAAACCCTGGCGGCATATCCATGTAAACTTCCTCTTCCAGTTCTCCATTCAAGAATGCATTCTTGATATCAAGTTGGTTGAGAGACCAATCCAAATTTGCAGCAAGGGAGAGAAGAATCCTTACGGTATTAAGCTTTGCCACTGGGGCAAAAGTCTCTAGGTAGTCCACCCCATAGGTTTGTGTGAAACCCTTCGCCACGAGTCGTGCTTTATACCTGTCCACACTTCCATCAGCCTTACATTTGATTGTAAATACCCACTTGCACCCCATGATCCTCTTGTCTTTAGGTCTTGCACAAGGTCCCATGTATTATTCTTTATTAAGGCTGCCATTTCTTCTTGTACAGCTTTCTTCCACTCACTTGACTCAAGGGCTTCATGGATGTTTCTTGGAATAGTGGTATTAGATAGATTGGCCACAAAACTCCTATACTCTTTGGATAGATTTGCATATGACAGGAACTTGTAGATAGGATGTTTGGTGCAATTTCTCACTCCTTTCCTTATTGCAATAGGTAAATCTGTAGTATTCTGAGCTTCGTTCTTAGCATACTCAGTAGGTGGCTTTTGATCCTCCCTTAGTTCAGATCTTGGTTCTGCTTGGTTTATAAGTGGCTGTACCTCTTGATTTTTATTCTTTCTCCGTGAATAGACACGAAACTCGCCTATTGGTTCCTCCAAACTTGGATTGGCTTATCCCTATATTCTTTGGTGACACTATTGGGTGATTGAGTTCTTTGATGTTAGGTAGGCTAGGATGAAGGTTTGGGTGAGTGAGGAGGTTTTGGTAGATCCGAGACAAGTCCGGAATCATTTGGTAAATTGAGTTCGAGTTGGAATTATTGGACTGATTGGGTTCCAGGTTGGAATTACTTGGCTGGTTTAGTTCTAGATTGAGTTCAGTGGAATTATTAGTGGGTGAGAGATTGGTGTAGGGACCTCGGTTTGGATGGGTTTAGGATGTCAAGAATATTCCAAGAATTATCTTCTCTCAAATTCTCCTCTCAAGAGAATTATTTGGGTAGAAAGGCTGATTTTCAAGGAACTTGACATCCATGGTGATGAATAGTTTCTTTGTTTGAGGATTATAGCACTTGTACCCTTTCTTGGTAGGAGAATATCCTGTAAAAAATGGACACTTGATGGCTCACAGGACGACTTTGTTCGTTGAAGACTCGGAAGATATACAAAGGCGTGCAAAGAAGGTTTTGAGTGCAAGATTAGGCGTAGAAGGGGATGTTGTGGGTAGCTTTCAAGAAAAAGCAGAAATAGGTGTCTTGAATTTAAGAACTCGAGAGGCATACGATTTATGAGATAAGATCTTTGTAAGAATAGCCTCCCCCAATATATTTTTGCATACATTGGTTGTGAACATAATGGCCCTAAGAACCTCTAAAAGGTGTCTTTTACGTTCCGCAACCCCATTTTGTCGTGGTGTTCCAAAGACATGAACTTTGGTGGACAATTCCTTGTGACAAGTAACTTCCTAAAATGGAATTGAAATACTCGGTTCCATTATCTGTGCGGAGTACACGAATGTCAGTTTGAAACTGAGTTTTTACCATGGCATGGAACCGTTTAAAGGTTTGTCCAGCCTCAGATTTGTCCTTTAAAAGGTATACCCAGGTTGTCCTAGAGTGGTCATCTATGAATGTAATGAACCATTTGGTTTTTGACAAGTTGTTGACCCTTGTGGGACCCCAAATATCACTATGAATCAAAGAGAAAGGTTGGGATGGTTTATAAGGACGAGCAAGAAATGGAACACGTGTTTGTTTAGCCATTTGACAAAATTCACAATGTAATAAACTCAAATCTTTATTTTTAAATAAGGAAGGAAACAAGGATTTTAGATATGGAAAGCTAGGGTGGCCTAACCTATAGTGCCACAACATTATTTCACAAGAAACAAATTCATATTGAGAGACGTGAGCTTGCCCTTTCTCAGGCCCTTTATTCTCAAGATAGTACAGCCCCTCATATTCCTTCGCATTCCCAATCATCCTCCCCGAGGTTGGATCCGGAAAAAACATTTAGAACCACAAAATTTAGTTCTGGTTTGTGTCCCCGGTAAGTTTACTAAGCGAAAGAAGATTGCACTTGAGATTTGGGACATGTAAACCGAAAAAGAGAGAGATGATCGATAGTTTTTGTTCCTTTTCCTAAGAATAATGATTGATAATGACCCATCAAAGAATTCGCACTTTATATTAATTACGGACGGGGAGTGTAACTAGAGAAAAATTGAGAAGATCTGTCATATGATCCGAAGCCCTCGAATCAACAATCCAAGGACTCTTTTCGAGGGATTGGATGTTAAAAGCGATGGGTTACCCGTATGGGCTACATTACGGTGGATGAGGGCATGTCATTCCCTTTGCTTGCTGATTTTGTATGAGGAGTCTTTGCAAAGATCTCGAATTGATCTTTCGTGAGGGAAAAATGGTTAGTTTTCTCTGTCATCATTCCCTTTTCGTCTTGCTGGCGTTTTTGTTTACAATCAGCAGGCTTTCCAAGAAGCTTCCAAAGATGAGTCTTGGGTATGTCCTTTCTTATGGCAATAGTCACAAAGTAGGGGACGTTCGCATGTTTCGTCCTTTTGGTAGCTTGGCCGATCTGTCTTTTTGGTCACCTATGCCGATCTCTCTGTCTCGAGTTCCTTTTCTGGTCCCATCATGACTCTCTTTCGACTTTCTTCACGCCTCACCTCGGCAAAAGCTTCTCGGATGGAAGGCAGAGGATTCTTTCCTAATATTCTGCCACGAACTTCATCAAGTTCTTTGTTAAGTCCATAAAGGAAATCAAAGAGGCGTTCTTTATCCAACATCTTCTTATATTTGATGGTATCCTCAGGACAATGCCACTGGGATTCATAGTAGTAGAGGTCGAGTTCCTGCCATATATTGTACAGAGTATTGTAATATTGAGTCACTGAGAGACTCCCTTGCTTCTGGTCACGTAACTGTGACTTGATTTCAAAGAGTTGAGCTGCATTCCCAAGGTCAGAGTAGGTTTCTGTCACGGCTTCCCAAAGTTCCTTTGCTGTTGGTAGGAAGAGATAAGTCCTACCAATGTCCACGTCCATCGAGTTGATCAACCATGCTTGCACCATCGAATTTTCAGCATCCCACTTCAGATAACCAGGATCCGAGACGTCAGGGGCTTTGGTTTCCCCTGTAATATACCCTAATCGGCCTTTGCCACGAAGAAACAGGGGTGTGTGATTGAGACCATTGCAAAAAATTTCTGTCATTTAACTTGTGCTGAGTTATCTGTAAAGATGGGTTTTCGGTACCTAAGGAGACCGAAGAGATGTCCTGCTCTATGACAGAACTTGAGGAAATCTCAGATTCTTGTGCAGGGCTAGTTGTCTTCTCCATTGGAAAGTGTGAGGCTTTTAAAAAAATCAAAGGCTTGGATCAAGAGAGCTGCTCTGATACCATGTGAAAATTCAGATTTATTTCTTAAATCTCTATCATTTTGTACAAGAAGGAATACCTATTTATATACATTAGACTCTAAGAAAAAATGGTAAGAATCTCCTAATTAGTATCCCTAAGAAATAGGAAATTAAATCTCCTAAAGTTTGGTTACTAAAAATCTGGTATTTACAATAGTCAACATACAGCTGTAAAATTACAGCTGACATCTGCAACATATTCAAATTGCTGTGTCTTATCTTTTTGATGCAGTGTTGAGAATTCTGAATACTTGTCAGATCTGCTGAAGCAATGGGGAATTCCTCACAATGTACTGAATGCAAGGCCTAAGGTTTGTTAATTTTGTGCTAAATGCTATGTGGGTAAAAATTGTTGATAGAGGTTGTTGTTTTATAAATTATCTTTATGTAACTTTTACCAGTCTGTAATTTGCCACTATTTCCTCAGTATGCTGCAAGGGAAGCTGAAACTGTTGCACAGGCTGGGCGAAAATATGCTATTACCATTTCTACAAATATGGCTGGCAGGGGAACTGACATAATTTTGGGAGGAAATCCAAAAGTAGGTCTGCTTGCTTGATGATTTATTTTATACTTTGCAAATTGTAGATATAATTGCACTGTAGCATTGTTTCTGAGTATTGACAGTGATAAAATGTGTACTTGCATATTCTCATGCATTTTGATTTGTTATATTCTTTGTTAGGAGCTTCTTTTGGTATTAAGGGAATAGACTTCTTACTCGGTGTTGTAATATATACAGATGCTCGCAAAGAAAATTATAGAGGACAGATTGCTTTTGCTTCTGACACGAGAGGCCCCTAATGTCGAAATTGATGACAAAACTAGCTCACCGAAGGTGGTTACTTGGGTTACTATGAGCTGTTACACAAACTTAGATTTTAACTATTCTTTTGATGTAGGTTCTGTCCGAGATAAAGCTTGGATCATCATCATTAGCTTTGCTAGCTAAGGCAGCCCTATTGGGTTTGTAACAGCACTTTTTTTTTAATATATATATATTCCAGCTTATCTTGTATAAATACTTTTACAGTAATCACAATGTTATTTATTCTTAACGTGAGACATTCTTTCCATTTCACATGTGAATCACAGCTAAATATGTTGGCAAAGCTGAGGGTAAGAGCTGGACGTATCAGGAGGCAAAATCATTGGTCTCTGAATCTGTGGAAATGAGTCAGTCGATGAATCTGAAAGAGTTACAGAAGCTCATTGACAAACAATCTGAGATGTACCCTCTTGGCCCTACTGTAGCTCTAACTTATCTCTCAGTTTTAAAGGACTGTGAAGTTCACTGTTCCAATGAAGGGTCTGAAGTGAAAAGACTTGGGGGGCTTCATGTGATTGGTACATCTTTGCATGAGTCTCGGAGAATAGATAACCAGGTGAGCAATTGAGTGTAGCGAAAATATAGTTGGAGCAAGTTCATATCAAACACTTTTTTAATTAGTTTTCAGGAAGTAGATATATTCTTTACGTGCTACATTTGCTTTAAAAATTGGCAATCAAAATCAAGAAAACTGTTTTTTTTAAAAAAAAATCAACTAAACACTGTCTAAGGTTGTGCCTTTTGTTGTGTATTTTTTTTCCCCTGTCGATCAATCAAATATATTATGAGTCAGTTGTTCAACAGGCTATATAAATTATCCATCCATGTTTAATTGGGCTTAGTTCAGCTAGTTTAAATTTGGTAACCAAAATTTGTTCATCACTGCTTTTGTCTATATGTTGCTAAAATTGACTATTTGTCCATGTCTTCACTGGTGATATTATTAGCTTTTTGTTGTTAAGAGAGCATGATGAATATAGTTAAGGGGAAATGAGAAAGAGATGGTGAAGAAAAGAGTAAAGCACGGGATACTGATGCAACTTGAAAGCTGATGGTATAGGTACAGCTGAAAGACATGATGAAAGAATATAATATCGGTGTTTCATTTCATTGCTTTCTTTTCAACAGCTTTTCTTCATGGCTGTCATGCAAAATATTAAGTTAAACTTGATGATCTGAAGCTCCTCTATGTTGCAAATTAGTAATTTATTTGTTGTTACAGTATTTTGTCATCCAACTCAGAGATAGTTCTAATTTTTTTATGACATTGATTTTTCTAGCTTCGTGGCAGAGCAGGACGGCAAGGGGATCCTGGATCAACACGGTTTATGGTGAGGTACTGTGCCTCTTGCGATTTGTTTTCCTCTTGAATAAAATTATAAATCCATAGCTGTACAAGTATTAATTAATTCTGTTAACTGTATGCTCTTTTCACACTTAAATTATAAGAAACTCCAATAATCAATAATTTCAAAACTGAAAAATCAATAAGAAAAAATTTTTTGTCCTAAAAAGATAGAGAGAGAAATGGACACTAAAAATTTATTTTTGGAGCTGCAAAAATTTAACCCTCTCCTGATAAGCTAACCCTCTTGTTTGAAAGCTTAATGCTTCTTCTTGGGACGGAACTGCTCTTTTTATTAAAACAATTATTGGGCTGTTCGAAACTCTTGATTTGATCAACTTTGATCTATTGACTGCAAATCAATGGATGCTTTCCTTTTCTTTTTCTATATCTTACATGCTTTTGAGCAGACAGATGCATTTCTGTGTACCTTTTCCCATTCTTTTTAATAACTAAAATGAGTCACTTGTTCAAACTCCAATGCTTATGGAGAATGGATGAGTGAGAAATGAGGTGGTCTGGCCAAATTGTCTGACACTAAAAAACCAGATTGACAGTTTCAAGTGATGAATAGATGGACTGAAAGTAAGGTTGATGGGTGACCTTTGAAATCCTTTAGTCATGCACTTACAGAATAAAAAATAAAGGGGGAAAAAATATGAAGTTTTATTTTTTAATATCCCATATTGATAAAATGTATAGACAAAGATAAATGCAAATTGCTACTTGGTTTTTGCCATGGTTGTTTGCCTAGAAGATGCTTGAAGAGAAAGTTTAGTGCATGACTTTGATGCTTTATTTCTTGTCTCTGATTAATGATGTGAATTATTTTGGATAAAACACAGTTCTAATGGTTCTAAACAAAATATGAAATTAAATTAACTGTTCCAAGAGTAGCATAACATTTCTCTTCCACATGGTTGTGGTATTTAATTGTTGTAGTGTCTACTTGTGTGACAGCTTGCAAGACGAGATGTTTCAAAAGTTTAGTTTTGACACTTCATGGGCTGTAGATCTTATATCACGAATTACCAATGATGAGGATATGCCAATTGAAGGTGATGCGATTGTAAGACAGGTGATGGTCTACCTCATGTTCTTGACGGCATTTGCAATTTCTTTTCTCATGTACATCTTCTTTCTTTATTCAAATTTAAATGTACCATCATCTCATGACTGATCTGGACCATCATGAATTTTAGCTTTTGGGCTTGCAAATTAGTGCAGAGAAGTACTACTTTGGCATAAGGAAGAGCTTGGTTGAGTTTGATGAAGTATTAGAGGTAGGTATAAAAATATTTCATAATGTTTCATTCATATACCCTGCTGAAGTCGTCGGTAAATCATGGATTTGATTGGGTCTTAATGAACTTAAGAACCATGGAGGAGACTGCCCCCGCAATTGTTAGGCGAGAAAGATAAATTCATCATAAAGTCCCAAACTTTTTCTTTTGCACTTTTTCCTATTAAACTTAAACTGGTTCAATATTGTAAACATATACACAAATATCCTTTGATACTACAATCCATTAGTTATGATTGTGCTAATTTTGGTCATTCGTCTTCTATCAGGTTCAAAGGAAGCATGTGTATGACCTTAGGCAATCAATCCTAACTGGTGATAATGAAAGTTGTTCTCAGCAGATATTCCAGTAAGTGCCTCTACGGAGTTGTGTACAGTATACCCACATATTCATTACCTATTGTAGCTGATTTCCTGATTTCAATGCGAACTACATTACAAATCCCATAGCAGTACCCCTTCACAAGTCTAGTGATTTTAACAAAATGGCCGAGCAAATGTTGAAAAGAATTTTAAATAAATGGAGAATAGAAATAACAGTATAGTTGGTTGATTAGCAAAGTCACCTTCACTGTCTGTTCTTAGTGAAATGCCTTGATAATTGACTTAGTGTAGGATGGGATAGCCATAATGTAACCCAAGTTGCATGATGCTTACGGTAGAGAGTTTAATATCACTTATCACCTGTAATATTGTTAAGAGTGAGATTGTGAAGCGTGGCGCTAGCCGAATTCATGTTACTAAAACTTTTGGTTTAGCATCTAGAAAAATGGGTGAGAGAATAGTAGAATCCATTACTTTTAAATCACTGCTTGCTATCTTTCTTCCTCAACCTGTAGTTTTTTTTTCTCTTATTTTGCTCATTTATGATCACATAGAGGTTTCTTTGACTTGGATTCCAAGGAATTATTTTCCCACTTCATTATGTTGGCATCTGAGGTTTGTAAGCTTCTTTTCATTTTGTATCAGATGGATGACTGTATAATTCTGAAGTTTAGCTATAAATATTTATTGTTATTGAAGAGAGCTGCTTATAGGTACATGCAAGCAGTGGTAGATGAAATCATCTTTGGAAATGTTGATCCACTAAAGGTAGGTTGGTTTCCCTTTAAAATGTCGTATACTGCTTCCCACCAATTCTTACTAAATTTCTTTAATTAATTCACTTGCTAGCATCCCAGATACTGGAATTTGGATAAGTTATTGAAGGAGTTTATTGCAATGGCAGGGAAGATATTGACGGTAAGCTTATATATAATCATCTGTTGGATAATTAATTCTCAACATAAATGCTTATGAAATGGAATTTTGCCAGACTCATTTGCAGGGATATCTGGGGAAACTTTGCTCAAATCCATTGAGGAGCTGCCTGAATTGAATTCCATAGACATTAACAACTTTTACTTCCCAGACTTGCCAAAGCCTCCAAATTTGTTTAGAGGAATCCGCAGGAAGTGTTCTTCATTAAAACGCTGGCTTGCTATTTGCTCTGATGATTTGACCAAGTGAGCACAATCTTGATAAAGATGTATAATTGGCAAATGCTATTGTATCTTGGATGTATTTCTACAATATTTTGTACTCTATGATTCACTGATATGTTTGCTGTAGGAATGGAAGGTATCGGGCAACCACTAATCTCCTCCGCAAGTTCCTTGGAGACATTCTCATTGCCTCATATTTGAATGTTGTACAAGAATCTCGATATGATGATGTGTACATAAAAGAAGTTGAGGTGAGGTTTCTGCTTCAAGTGCTATTTTCTTTTATGGACTGCAAACTTTGTTTGAGTGAACCCAATTGAAACCAAGACAAGTTTATAATTTTATTTGTTCATATATTAAGGGCTTCATGGTGCATTTATTCATAATTTAGCCTCGGTACTTTTAGTTGACATCAGTAAATTATGCCAAACTCTGGCCTTGGAGATTCCAACTTTCCATAGTTCATGACAACATGTTGCCTCATAGGAGCGATAATCCAAAAACTCAAATCCATCAAATGAAAATTTCAACTTTAAGCAATGTCTTCTATAAACTGCCTTAGTGAGTGTAAGTTCTAGTTACTTCAATTTCATTCATTCACTGGTTTTTTCAGCCTCTTATTTGAGTGATGAAATCAAGTCATTTACTGGACATGCTATTTTTATTATGCTTTGGTTTTTGTGGCATAGAAAATGTGTAAAATTTTGTTTGATGAATATGTTTTCACAACTTATTAAATATACAAAGTTAAATGTACAAAATAATGACAACTTATTTTGGATTTCTGTGGAGAAATAGTCTAAAAGAAGTTTTATTTGTCTTAAAGAATTTTTTTACCCCTGAAGGATCAAATCCAGATTCTAGAATTCCGGACTGCTGTTTTACTGGTTGTTCAGAAGTTTTATATGCTTCTCACTTCACTGATGACTTTCTCTTTTGGAATACAGAGGGCAGTTCTTGTCAAGACTCTAGATTGTTTCTGGCGAGATCATCTCATAAACATGAACCGACTTAGTTCGGCGGTATATCATATTATGTACTTTTTTCTGATTTAACTAAATTTGGGTATTCTATAGGCATGTTCTAACAAAGAAAATCTGTCAGGTCAATGTAAGAAGCTTTGGTCACAGAAATCCTCTTGAAGAATATAAGATTGATGGGTGTCGATTTTTCATCTCGATGCTCAGTGCGACCAGGAGGCTAACCATAGAATCACTTGTTCAGTATTGGTCATCACCGATGCAGTCCCAAGAACTATTTCTAGCATAATAAAGGTATGCATTGCTTCTGCTCAAGTTTCTACTCCTTATCTTGTTCAATTTTTTCAAAAACTCATATATTTATGTTACTGTCTAGATGTTTATAATAATCCCTCTTTTTTTTGTTTTGTGTTGGGGGGGGCGCTGTGTCTTGCAAAGGCGAGAAAATTCTTCATGTTAACTGTTTTTCAGTTGGCAGGATTTTGGGAGTGCATTCATCCTCTGGAATTGTAACTTTGCATTGAGTGGATGCTGCCACTTCTTATCATAGTTGTACTTTTGTCCGGTAAACTAAAGTGTTAGTGCAAGCCAATCCAACAATATACTACAGAAATTTCGCAGCTGCAGAGTAACGGGGGAATTATAATTTAGCTAATATTCCGTTTGTCTCACTTTTCCCGTTTATGGAATCAGTCAGAACATTCGTGTCTTTGGCTGGCTGGGTGATTATGGGAGTTCACAATATTATCTGACAGCATACTGAACATACCCAACAGAGATATGAAAACCTCGTTAATTCCTAGGAAACAAGCAGTGCACTGTCGTGCTGCTGTATAGAGGTGTATCATCAACTGTGTACATGAATTAGCATTGACCTAGCCAATTGATCTCTATTTTGCTTTTGGACGCTTTTAGGAAGTGAAGTCCTCTTCATCAAAACTGTTACAAGGGACAACATGCCACTTCTGTGGAACTAGTGCAGTCCATGTACAGATGCGTAAAACTTTCCTTCCGACCTCTATGTATGTCTTAATCCCATACGAAATATTCGCTACTGGCCCATTTGGATGGACATATATCAATGATTCAACGGGATGTATCACATTAATCGTTTTTGGTGTAAATGTTAGAACTAGTTGACATCTATTCGATCTTGTATACACATATAGGTGGCTTGATTTTTTTGCTTTCGTTCGAGAAACAAGGCTAAATTAAATGATTCTCATTGAACGGCATAATAAAAAGGTGACCTGCAATGTTAGTAAGATTCTATTTGCTATGGAGCATCCAAGCATGCCTAGACCTCTTGCAGCCTAGCCAAGATTCTCTCTCAGAGATGAGCAGGATTGGTGAAATATTGAGTTTATTTTGCTACAATTGAAGGAATAATTACGTATATTTACTGGGAGCTTTTTTGTTGACTTTGTTCGGTCCTGAAGAGGTTCTGTTATTCATAAGCTTTTAATATGGCATATATAAAAGCTCTGTGGTTGTTTGATTACTTAGTTAACACAAGATTTATGATGTGGTGCAGAAGAGATATTAGATATCATTCTAGTATACATTCTTGAAACTCAAGAAAAAGAGCTTTAACAAGAGGGGGAAAAAATATCAAGAAAACAAGCAGAATATTATTGATGAGGCTGCTAAAAAGAAATATGTATAATAAATTTATTTATATTAGTTGTGATTCATCCTAATTTTAATAAACTTATGATTCATTAAAGAAGAGTATATATAGAGCAAATTTTAAATTAACTAAAAAGGAAAATTAAATTTATATTCATATTATGATTCTGTTGGGGTATTTAGAACACATATAAACACTGGTGAGGTGACGTCTAAGAATAGTAGAGGAGGGCGTTATATAGCGAATATTCTCTTACAAATTCATTTTATCTTTTTCCGTGTATAAAAAGTACTTCATCTGTTCAACAAATGCCATTTTGCGTATCAATATTCCTTACTGGTCCCTTGAACCATTTCCTTGCATCCAAGAACCACCAAACCATTATCAGTGTGAAAACCAAACCAAGGGCAACTGGTGCATAGTTGAAAGTATTCCAAGTGATGGGATACAGAGTAGGCAACAGGAATACTGAACAAGTATACAATACCCACAAGAATGCTACGAGGCAAACTGGCCTTCTTGTTTTGCCCAGATAGAACGGTCCTGGTTTGAAGTTTTTCTCCGCCATCACCAGCCTTGCATATATTGGGATAGCGTAGGCACCAATCCATCCTATTGCGCTGATTGATACCAGTGCAGTGAATATGATATCGAGTTTCAAGATGGGCAGTCCTAGAATCATGCTTATGGCTGTACAGAGCCACACTGCATTTCTCGGAACCTTGTATTTCGGGTGAAGTTTTCTCCAGATTGGTGAAAATGGGATTCCATTATCTCTTGATAATGCATAAACCTGTAAATGATGGTGAAAATTAATTGGGTTAGATGTAGCCATTGCCCTTCAGGATTATGGATTGATACAATAATGTTTGCTGTTTTTCTTACTACTCTAGCAGCAGCTGCAGTAACTGAAAGTCCACAAAAGAAATAAGATCCCCAGATGATACAAAGGAAAACTATAGCTCCAGCAGAATTATGAAACCTTCCATGGAATGCATCGTAGAATATCTGTGCTGGCACGAGTTTACCACCTGTTTCATTGTTCTCATCGTATAGATACTCGAGATTCTGTAATGAAGCACACTCAATGTCAAATAAAATATTCTAGTAATTTAGTGTAGCCGTTTGGCTATTTCAATCCTGAGTGTATACTTGCAAAATAAGAAGTTTGAACTTACCTGGATGCTGAAAGTGAGAGACAAGATATAAGCCCATCCAAAAACTGATATGAGCGCAATGGAGGCAAGAATGGCAACGGGGCCAGTTCTATCAGCACCTTTAGTTTCTTCAGTTAGATGAGCTGCAGCGTCATATCCGCCAAGGCAGAAGTTGCTTAGAAGTACCGACAGGATTACTGCATAAGGTATACTGCTTACACCGGTCGATTCAGGAGATGTTTCGAAATGGGTGAACACGTATGAAGCTGGTTGTGTAGTCCTTGCCACCAGAGGAAGCATTACTATCACCACCCCACCGCCAATCACCTACAAATTGTGTCCAGTACTAGTACTTAAGCAAGTGAAGAGGATTTCAATTTGAAGGGGTGTATGTATGCGTTCGCAATATATACCTGCCACCAAAAGGAAATTATATCCAGAAATGCAATTACTTGTAACGAGAAGCTGTTGAGCATTGCCCATATAACAGCCAGGCACATGTACACAGCCACAAACACCCCCCTTGGAGCGAAATATCCTTCATTTTTGTGTGTTCCAGTGGCCAGCAGAACGATCATTTGCAGTGCCTGTGCTCCTGAATATGCCTATTCCCCATTCCCGAAGAGGAGTAAAGAAAACGACACTCTTAATAATGTGAATAAAGACCAAAAGAAAACCGAAAAAGAACCTGTGTGCCAATTCCAGAAATGCTGCCAACGGTCTCAAGCCAAGCGCAGCACCAGGATGCCAATGGCCCCCATTTATGTCCAGCCAAATGTGCAGCCCAAAAGTAGAGTGATCCCGTAGTCTGTCGAGGGATACACATACAAGTCTCTTGTTTTAGTGAACAAAAAGTACGACTCCAGCTACAGTTCGAATTTACTTTTCAGGAAACTGAGACGGAAACTAGAAGCTAAAATGAAGAATACTTAGCGGAGAGAGGAAAGAAGCATTCTGTACCGGGAAAGAGGAGCAAATCTCAGCCAAGGCAACTCCGACAAAGAAGGTGAAGAATGTGACTGCTACCCATCCCCATATCAAGGTTGCAGGCCCTGCATAACGCAAGCTTTGCCCGTAGAGTGGCGTTCCCACGAATAGTGACACGATTGAAAATGTTATTGCAAGTGTCTTGAATAAACTCTCCCAGTAACCAACGAAATAAAAGTGAATTCCTCATCCATAGTCGGTTCTTGCATACGTATATCGGAAGAACAGTACAACATTTTACATGATATGTCTATGGAAAAAAAATGAGGGAAATATAACCATTTCTCGTTTAAGTTCTTGCTTGTATCCAAGCTCGTTGAGTCGTTTTTCTCCGGAATCTATTTCCAGAGCATCGGGGCTGTTCAACTTTCCCCATCTTCAAAATTTGCAGAACACTAACCCAAGGGTGTGTTGAATTGCTGGAAAGGCTTATAAAGAACCCTTTATCGTATTTAAAATTCAAAGTTGTTTGGATGACTAGAAAATTTTGATTATGATTTGCACGATACTCTGTTACATAAGAAAGCCGCCATTAATAGTTTTTTATTAAATATACTTGCGACAACAATATTCTTACTATATATGGTGACATTTTATGCAATCATAGCTACAAAAGTCTTCCCTCGTGCTGCATAGTTTACGGATGTATTTTTTTTCTAATTTTGTTACAAATTAGTTTAAAAACAAAATGAATGCGTTAGAAAGAGAGCAATTTGCAACCAATGTGCTCATGACTGCTGACTTTTTAAAATTGATACAAGAGTAAGCTAAATCAGATTGCAGATTTATTGGAAATCGACAAAAAGAAACAATATAGAATTTCTCCCGATAACTCTTGATTGTGATATAATACTAATTAAAAAAAGAAAATTCCGACTTTCTCCTCCATAACAAGAAGGTCCAACAAATTCGTATAATGTTCGCATCGTCTTCCACAATTATAAGACTTCAGGTCAGTTTGGGATTGTGGACGCTAATGAAATAAGCTGCTTGTGCTGTGTAAATGAAATAAGCTGTTGATTAAAACAATAATTTAATATTTGGTAAAGCTGTCTTATCGCTTGGTTCTTTGTAAATTTAAAAATAGATACATGTATTTGATAAATTTTATTACGAAAGTGTTGTTTTATTACTTGTTTGATAAATAGTTACCGCTGTAATTTGATAATTAAATTAATGAATTATTATATATATTACCAGTCAACTACACTTCCTATTTTAGCAAAATGTCACGAGATCGATCCTTCCTGCGATCCATATTTCAACAGCAGATATGCATGAAAAGACATTGGGAAAAAAACAAAAAATAAAAGGTCAATGGTAACATAGAAATGTCAAACAAACAAACAAAAACTTCTTGATTTCATACAACCAGTTCAAGCAATGAAATTAAGTCACCTTTCCCGTATATACATACTGTGATGATATTTAACAAATTATTTTATAATAAATAATAGTAAGTGTCAATATCTAAACATAAATCAGGACCCAACACAAAATATTGTTAATCTTTCACATACAGATTCTTTAGGTTGCTCAGAACGATGAAAGTGAAAATGTCGCATCAAAACAGAAGCAGCTTAACTACTGACGATGTAGCGAGCAATGAATATTGTTGAAATTTGCTTTTGTCCCGTTACACACACCTATTGACTTCTTTTTTAACATATTATAATGTAAACATACACATATTTCAAGTGCATAGCGAAATTTATTTTGCAAACGCTTCTTTAAGTCTATAATTTTCTTTCTTAATTCATCGGTCAATGAAGAAAAATATATTTCTTCCTATATGAAGCAAAAGAGGTGGTTAAATAGAACTGCATTTGATCAAAATATTACTAAACCTAAAAGAAGGATATATATAGCAAAGCATTATAATTCTCATTCAAATTCATTTTATCCTTTTTTTGTGTATAAAGAAGCACTTTAACAATGCCATTTTGCATACCAATATTCCCCACTGGTCCGTTGAACCATGTTCAAGCATCCAAGAACCACCAAAGCATTAGAAGTGTGAAAACCAAGCCAAAGGCAACTGGTGCATAGTTGAAAGTATTCCAAAGTGATCGGGTAAGTGTAGGCAACAAGAATACTGAACAAGCATGCAACACCCACAAGAATGCTGTGAGGCATATTGGCTTTCTTGCTTTGCCCAAATTGAATGGTCCGGGTTTGAAGTTTTTCTCCACCATCAGCAGCCTTGCATATATTGGGATAGCATAACTACCCACGCATCCTGTTGTGTTGATGGATACGATAGCAGTGAATATGACATCAAGTTTCAAAATTGGCGGTCCTAGAATCATATTTATCGCTGCACAGAGCCACACTTTACGCATTTCTCCGAACCTTGTATTTTGGGTGAAATTTTCTCCAAATTAGTGAGAATGGGATTCCATTGTTTCTTGATAATGCATAAACCTGTAAATGATGGTGAAAATTACTGTGTTAGATACTGCCATTAGGTTTTTGTTATGTATATATTATCTCAAAGTCCGATTTCAAAAATTTAAAGCTGATGCTGTGAGAATATTAGCATTTTTTTCTTACTACTCTAGTAGCAGCAGCTGCAGCAACTGAAAGTCCACAAAAGTAAAAAGATCCCCAAATGATACGTAGGAAGCCTACAGCTCCAGCAGAATCATGAAACCTTCCATAGAATGCATCATAGAATATCTGTGCAGGTACAAGTGCACCGGCTGTCTCATTTTTTCTCATCATATCAATAGTCAAAATTCTGTAATGCTACACATTCATGTCAAATGAAATACTTTAATCAAGTTTAGGGGCTTTACTATTTTGTCTAATATTGCTCCTTGCACAAGATTTCATAATAATTCACAAGTTGCAACATTTACGTTTCAGTTTAGAAAAATCCCTTGAAAATTGAAGCAAAGAATAAGATTTCCTGGAGTATACCCGGACGCTGAAAGTAACTGCCAAGCTATAAGCCCATCCAAAAACGGTTATAATTCCAATGGTGGAAAGAATGGCGAGAGGGCCAGTTTTATCGGCACCTTGTGTTTCTTCAGTTAGATGAGCTGCGGTGTCGTAGCCATAACGGTTGTAGTTGCTTAGAAGTAGTGACAGAATTACTGCATAGTTTTCCTGCTCACTCCGGTGGAGTCAGGAGGCATTTCGAAATGAGCGAACACTTATGAAGCCGTTTGTGTAGGCCTTGCCAACAGAGGAAGCATTATTATCGCCACCAGACCCCAATCACCAACAAATTTTGTGCCGGTGGGAAGCAGAGAATTTCAAAATTTAGAATATATATTCAACAAAATTGAGAAATTCTGAATTCAAAACTACCTGCCACCAAATAGAAATTAAGTCAAGAAATGCAATGACTTGTGACGAGAAGCTGTTGAGTACAGCCCATACGATATTTTGGCCCATGAATAGGGCCAGAAACACACTCCTTGGAGCAAAATATCCTCCACTTTTATTTGTTCCAGTGGACAACAGAATGATCATCTGCAATGTCGGTGTTCCTGAATATGCCTGTTGCCCAAAAGAGTAAATAAAATGATACTTTTAGTCAGAAACAATCAGAAGGCATGTTATAACATAGACACTCGCCAAAACTAAATACCTGTCCGGCAATTCCAGCAATGCAGCCAATGGTCTCAAGCCAAGCGCAGCGCCAGGATGCATAAGGCCCCCATTTAGGTGCAGCCAAATGTGCACCCCAAAAGTACAGTGATCCTGTAGTCTGTCAAGTGACTTAACAAATGCTATGCCACCAAGCAAGCCTAAAATAATAAATAAATAAATACTGAAATCCAAATTTGTCATGAAAAGAAGAGACGAAACCACCGTGTATACTGGGAAAGAGGAGCAAATCTCAGCCTAGGCAATTCCAACAAACCAGGTGAAGGATGTGACCAAAAGAAAATGGTGAATATCTTTGCAGGCCCTGCATAATGCAAGCTTTGCCCGTTGAGTGGTATTCATCCGAAAAAGCGCCATGGCTGAGAATGTTATTGCCAGTGCCTTGAATATACTCCTCCCAAAAGAAGAACAAGAAGTAAATATCTTATGAGAAACACCAATTTTATAACACCTCTTGAATGGTGCTGAAGCTGTGGATTAATCAAACACCACCACCACAAGAGATGTGAGATCAACTCAGCGAACCATTTATTATATAAACAAATACACGCATATTTATCTTTAAAGAAAAACTAAGGGAAAGATAACCATTTCTCGTCTCAATTCTTGCTTGTGTCTAAGCTCGTTGAGTCGCTTTTCTCCAGAATCCATTTGCAGAGCTTCATGGGTTAATCCAACACTTGATCTCATAGTCAAAACTTTAATTGGAAAACGTTAACCTCAGGTCTGTTAAGTTGATGGTAAGAGTTAGATAAAACCATGCATCTTATATTAATTATATTCCAATTTGCAAGTTGTTTTGAAGTGTTCACTCATTCAAGTCAAGCAGTGACCTATAAAATTCATCAAAATCACAAAGGAATATAGAAACGACCCAAAGTCCTCGGTTTAGTTAATGTTCTGCAATCAAATAATATGAAGAATTGCTTTTCTTCTTGCTTATTATTATCTCTTTTCTTGTATAAAGTCCAGGTAGTGACCAGGAAAACGACAAAAGCGGAAGCCAACTTTCATTTCGGTCAGTCAACAAATTCTTTATATCACTGAAGTTTGAACTTCAGTTCCTTGTGATAACCACCGTTTACACTCTCCTATTTTTGTTACTAATAAAAGATACTTGAAATTGACATGAATATTTTAATATTCTTGTGCTGTTAGACAATTTATGCAATCCCCAGGGAAACAAATCTTCTCATTGCTTTTTGCTAAATAGTTTACGCATGTTTGTACCACATTCTATTCCAAAATCAACCATGATAGGGATATAATTTTTATCTTGTACTAATAAACTTATATATAAATATATTATTCATTGAAAAATCGGTCGTCTCTTCATCTTGTATTTACCTAATTCTTAAGAATTTTACAACACGTATATATGATTTAGATTAATTATTTTATTATTTTTATTTTATCAACTCGTAACAAATGGATCTAATAGAAAAGCCAGGCAAATATGAAATGAGCAGGAATTTGAAAACCAAGTTGAAAATAGATAACAGATTCATTCAACAGTGATAAGGGTAATTTTAGAAATAAACAGGTATAAATGGAGTATTCCAAGATAGAGCTGGGGTTGTGAATAAGGGTGTTTTTACTTTCTGAATTAAAGAATTAGAATTATTGATAACATTTATTTCATAAAAATAAGAGTGTTGAATTGAAATGAAATCATGCGACACTTTCAGAATTTAGGAATCATTCCCATAGATTTGATTCCTAAGAGAGCATTAGGAATCAAACTGCAATTCCTAGAACTACTCATTTTACTCTTATTAAATTTTTATAATCCACAAATTGTCCTCAATTAAGTTCTATCATTGTTACATTATGATCCCTATATAATTTATAAAAATACCCAAAAGTTTTGCATTATTTTCAAATAGGTCCTTTATTATTTTATTGTTAGTAGTAGTAGTAATAATAATGATGATGGTAGTTGTAATAATTAGTATCTCATTTTATTCATTTTTTATAATAATTATCTCATTATTATTATTATTATTATTATTATTATTATTATTATTATTATTATTATTATTATTATTATTATTATTATTAAAATAAATATTTTAAATAAAATGAGATACATATAACACGTGCAATTTTATATTATTATTATTATTAAAATAAATATTTTAAATAAAATGAGATATATATAACATGTACAATTTTTATATTATTGGGCCAAATTTAGAATCACCATATACATAGCGTAGAGCTGTCAATGTTAGTCCTTTATTTAATGGGACTATGGGAGATAGAGGATATATATCTTCTGCCGTCAGCTTCAGGTATCAAGACCTACTAAAGTCCAAACTGAAGCATCATGATAACCTGAAGCAGTGAACTGATAACACTATATTATTCAAAAACAAAGTATGAGGCCCATAACATGTTTAGTTCAAAAATCTCTTAATATTTGTTTATGGTCATGATGTTAGAGATTGACATTTAAAATTTTAAATTTCACAGCTACAAACACTTTGGTAGAAGTAATATCATATAAAGAAAAATGTGTATAAGAATCATAGCCCCGCATAAAAATGAAAGGCATATAACACAGCAATAAAAATGAATCCATAAAATCCATGTTAAAACTAAATCTAATTACCAGGATGCCAATGGCCCCATTTAGGTCGAGCCAAATGTGCAGCCCAAAGGCAGAGTGTTCCTGTGGTCCGTCAAGTGGCATAACAAATACTATAGCACCAAGCAAGCCGAACAAAATAAATTAGAATTCGATTTTGTCATGTAAAATAAAGAGAAAAGTAACATTTATACTGGGAAAAGAAGAGCAAATCGCATCCTGGCGTTCCTATAAACCAGGTGAAGAATATGACCACAAGCCATCCCCTTATCAATACGTAAGCTTCGTCCGTAGAGTGTCCTATGAAAACTGACACGGCTGAGAATGTTATTTCAGAGTCTTTGAATATAATCTGCCTACCAAAAACAAAAAAAAAACCAAAAGTGAATATCTTATGAGCAATTGCTTGCGTGATGCGATTTTATAGCACCTCTTGAATGGTGCTGAAGTTGTGGATTAATCAAAAAATTACCCCACGAGTGTTGAAATTACAAATGAAGCTGAACTTGAATCAAATCATGTAGGAGTGCCAGCTGGAGCTCATCTAACAACCAAGCCCAGATGCTCACATAGGATCTGTATTGAAAGCTATATATATGCAGAGCAAGAAGGTTCTAGATGGCAAAACAGTTATCCTCTGCAGTTGTGTGATGAGCCGTAATTAGTTATTAAAGAACGGTCAAGATTAATTGTAGAATATTCATTAGTTTTGAGTTAGTTGTTTTTGGTACAACTGCAAATGCCAAAAGCTAAGTGATGAGCTGAGCAACTATATAAGTACTGAGCTGTATGAGTGATGGTGGTATGAAACAGTGAATTACAATTCCAAATTCTCTTCTTCATGCATGTGATCTCTAAATTCTGTCAACGAGCAAATGGGGGAAAAAAAGAATCACTGAATCATTAAATATATATCATACACACATATTTATCTTTAAAGAAAAATTAAGGGAAAGAAAACCATTTCATCTCAATTCTTGCTTGTATCCAAAGCCTGTCGAGTCGCTTTTCTCCAGAAAACCATTTGCAGAGCTTCATGGGTTAACCAACTTTTGATCCCATATTCGAAACTTAAATCGGAAAAAGCATTAACCTTAGGTTTGTTAAGTTGATGGAAACTGGAAAGAGTTTTTGTAAAGCCATCTATCGCGCATTAATTATATTCCAATTTGCAAGTTGTTTTGAAGTGT